>CAEFZX010011716.1:0-21840 GCA_903066825.1 Alfaro cultratus | reverse complement strand
TATGTGTGTGTATTTTACAGCGAAGTGTCCAGTCTGAGCGCCCCTTTGTCTGGCTGCTCCCCTTGTTGCTGTCAGAATAAAAGCTCCTTTGTTTGCCTCGTTCTCCAAATGGAGCTAATAACTCCCATCAAATTGAATTTATACGACTAAGATTTGTTAAAGTATTTGAAGCTTTGTTGGCTTGACGAAACGCTAATTGTTGGACACTTCTATCTGTTTGGGCTTTATTCTGTTCATATGTACGACTTTTTTTCGCGGTTTTTGGCATTTAAGAAGGGTAAACAAAGAACTTAAGCTAGCTGTTAGCCCCAGAAGAGGGGCTCTGTCTGGAGTAACTCAACTGTTCTTCAGCCGTATAATTAACAAGAAAGCCATTTCATCACAGAACATGGCTGCTGTTATGTCTCATCATTTTTGCTCGCTGTTGGTCACAGTAGAGCAGATATTTTTCCAGCCATCTCTTTGTGGCTTTTGTCCCCCCCCCATCTGTGGGTTCACCCCTCCCTGGTTCCCTCTTGCTTCCGAGCACATGGTGGAAGGAACAGGTGCTGCCTGCTGCTGATGTTCCCATGGATCTGCACATTCCTCATTCGTGTCGCTTATATAGCGCTTATGTGTCGCTTATGTCGCGCCCGGGCGCCGAACACACCCCAGCGGCAGTCTTTTGTTTCAGCAGATTGTGACTGGGCTCATTAACTATTAACACTGTGGCTCTGCTTATCCAGGAGCCCCTCCCTACGCGTTTGGGTGGGTGGAGGGAGGGAGGGGCGGGGTGTCGATCGGTCTCTGATCGATCTGAATGTCAATGCTGTTACAATTTGGAACATAAACAATGGCGCGTGCGCGACACGGAGGCACTGAATGCCGTGGGCTGATGGGCGGTGGTTTTATGCAGATATACAGTGCGCCACCAGATGTCGCTGTTGACGCAGCTTTTTTCTTTTTTTTTTCTTTTCTTTTTTATTGGCTGCGTGAACAAAGATGTTTCCTCTGCATATGACCGAAGCAGGGGTCAGCGACCTGCGGCTCTTTGGCCCTTTCATAATGAGTAACAACTAATTACAACTGATGACTAGTAGCTGTGTTTAAAAATGAACCAGCTAATGATTTTTAAATATAACAGATGTTAGTTTGAGCAGTTCAGTTTTCCATTGATATTTTTTTCCCCACAACAGAGTGACGATGAAACCAGCAACACACACACACACACACACACACACACACACACACACACACACACACATATATATAGATCTATATATATATAGATCTATATATATACATCTATATAGATATATAGATATATCTATATACTGTATATAGATATATCTATACATCTATATATATATAGATATATCTATATACTGTATATAGATATATCTATATATATATATATATATATACTGTATATAGATATATAGATATATATATGTGCGACATCGACATCATAAAAAAAAATGTTTATACAAAATTTTCCAGAAATAAACGTCCCATAGAAAGTTTACCCATACTCCCTTCACATTGGATTTATAATTTTTTTAAAACGTGCTGCAAATGGTGTAGTACAGGCTACAGGCCCCTGCGATTAAATGATGTGATTGCTACAGGCCAAAAGAGCCACATGTTTGACATTTATGATTTAAATGAATTCAGAAATTCAATCTTTTGTTTTTTTTATGAACAAAACTAGAAGCTGCAGTCAAAATCAGTTAAGTTTTCTGTGCTGCAATCCATCATGCAATCATCTAATTATTAATAATCAGCTTTTATACTGTATGAATATAATCTGCTGTCTTTCAGGTTACCTGTCCTGCACTTGTGTCGAAGATGGCATCAGCTGAAGGTAATTTTGCATTTAAAGTAAATATATCTTTAAATTTCTGGAATCTCCTGGTGTCTTTACTCTGGTGTTCTTCAGATATCCAGGTCAAGGAGCTTGACAAGCGGGCGTCTGGCCAGGCCTTTGAGGTCCTCCTGGGTGCTCCAGCCCCAGATGCTAAAGGAGAGTTCCCCCTGTCTCCTCCCAAAAAGAAGGACGTCTCTCTTGAGGAAATTCAGAGAAAGCTGGATGCTGCAGAAGAGAGGCGCAAGGTAAGAAGAGAAGACCACAAACCTGTCAAATCCCTTGACTGGTTTGTCTTCTGCTTTTGTATACAAGTATTGGAGAGTTTGCTAAAGTGGTCTGAGGCTAACTTCCCTCTCCGCCATCAGAATCATGAAGCCGAGGTTCTGAAGCACTTAGCCGAGAAGCGGGAGCATGAAAAGGAAGTGCTGCAGAAAGCTATGGAGGAGAACAACAACTTCAGCAAGATGGCAGAGGAGAAGCTCAATCTGAAGATGGAGGCCAACAAAGAGAACCGCACAGCCATTATGGCAGCCATGAATGAGAAGTTCAAGGAGAAGGTTGGTGGCGTTTGTCTGGACGTGTGCGTGGAGAGACATGGGGATCAATTGTTACCTTCTCCTTTTGTCTTTACAGGACAAGAAGTTGGAAGAGGTGAGGAAGAATAAGGAAAAGGAGCCCGGCTCAGAAGGCGGCTCAGAGGACTGAGGGGGAGCCACCGGGGGATTGTATAGGGTTTTTTACGTATCCAAAGATTAATTTATTTTTTGTTCAGCCAGTATTGTTTTTTCACGACTCACCTCTTTTGGAAATACAACTTCTACTTTGTGAATTTTTTCAACTCTCCTTCTATTTCAGTGTAGTTACGCTCGTTCTACATGTGGATAATTCCTCTGAGTCTGCTGTAATCATCATGTAGCTTGTCGGTGCAGCTTGAGCCCCCTTCCTTTGATATTAGCGGTGTGTGTTTTTTTATCTCTCGGGAAGCATGTTTCTATGCATCGGTCTTTTACCACCACCCGTTTCATAGTGGGTTTGAAAACGTCTGTGAACCACACCTGTTCTTGGCACTTACTGTATATTGAAAAAGTAGCACAAGTTTCCATCGAGGTGTTGGCTGTTGGACATGCAGCTTTGCTCCCGGATCAGCTGACTTTTACCTGCAGGTCATGGGGGTTTTTGCGCCACTGCTGATTCTTGGCTTTTGTAAAAAAAAAAATATAAAAAAAAATATGGGGTTGACTTAAAGCACACGACTTCCTGCTGTATAGCTGTGAATTAACATGCCCATCATGCAACTGGAGGTCATTTTCAACATCACTGAGCAGATGTCTTCACATGGAATGCATAAGAGCAATACACTTCTGGCATTTCAATAGAAAAGTGGCTAGCTGACTTAAACTGTTGTACTAAAACAAATAAAGTGTAAAATCGGTTGCTGTGTAAATGTCTTGTTCCTGTTTTAGATGAAAGTGTCCATTATATTGTACATCCTCAATGTGAAAGCTGCTGGGTTGGAATATGGTTCCCTCTGCTGGTGAGATTGTGACATACAGTTTAACTAGGATGTTTGAAACTGGTTAACTTGCATGTATTTAAATGATTAACAGAACTTAGTAAAAACTGAGAGCAGTGCTAAAGGTTAGTGTTTTAGTGGTGGGGTAGCTAAAGTATAGCCAGCTAGACTAATTACAGAACTATTGTTAATTAATTGCATAGAAGGTTTAAAAGTGCTAAAAGGCAATGTTAGGTACATCTGAACTTAGTAGAAGGCTTTAGACACTGGCTGGGTAGTAACTTAGAAAAAACTAAGGTAGGCAAGTTGCACTTGAGCAGCATTATTTCAAAATACTCAACTAACTACAGTGAAGGTTAATTCATCACTTCTCTAGGGTTGGGTCATGGATGCAGCAGCTTTGGCCTCCATGACCTTAGGCTGCTGCCAGCTCCTCTTGGGGAATCCCAAGGTGTTCACAGGCCATCAGAGACATAGTCCCTCTCTGTTCTGGGTCTTCTGCTGGTGGGTCTTGAACACCTCACCAGGGAGGCGTCCTAACCAGATGCCTGAGCCACCTCAATAGTCTCCCCTCCAAGTGGAGATGCAGCAGCTCTACTCCAGGATGGCTGAGCGTCACCCTATCTGTGTAGGAGAACGCTACAGAACCCTACAGAGAGAACTCATTTCAGATGTTTTTTTCTGATCTTGTTCTTTTAGTCACTACCCAGAGCTTGTGAGCGTAGATGAGGGTAGTAGCAGAGCGACCACTAAATCTAGATTCATTTTTGGGCTTTGCTGTCTTCACAACAGACCAATTTGGCTTTTGCTCTCAAGCCCCTTTGATGACCCTGACATACTTGAACTCCTCCACTTAGGGCAGAATCTCTTCCTTGACCCGGCAAAGGCCATTCAGCTCTGAACTGCTCCAGTGAAAGCTGTAGCTCACAATCTGATGAAGCCAACAAAACCACATCACCAAAAAGCAGAGACCCAATCAACATCTGCCTTAAAGGCATTGTCAGATAATTTTTGTCTTGGTCAATAAAAATAACAGAATGTGCATTTCAAAACAAGAGAGTTGAAATAACAGACTCTCTTGCTGAATCTGATTTTTTTTCTACAGGAGCTACAGACCTGGTCTTTACTTCCACTCCAAGGTGACCAACAACAAGCCAGATCTTCCCAGGTCTTCTTGGTGCTTCTTGATGCCAACATTCACTTGAATTTGCAGCACACAGACTGCAGATGGCACTGTAAAACAATCCATCTGGTGGATTAGTTGGTTCATCCGTGGAATAACATCACTGCCTGCAGCTAAAATGTCAGGGAATATTGACATTAAAATTCTACAGTTGCCGGTTCAGAACCCCTCTTTTTCAATCGTCATATATGTGAGTCCGACTCAGAACTAGTTGTGAGGCGTCACGTCATTCAGGGCACAAGTGAACACCATGTAAATCCTTAATGTTTTGTGGACTTGCTTGCATAAGTGGATGCACTTTAGCAGTCTCGCAGTCCTGTTAATTGCACCCAAATTACCAAGTATGTTTAGTTTCTAGACTCATTTCTTGTCTAGTACACTAGTAGTAAGACAAAACTAACTCACAAGTAACTTTTCTGCAAGATATAAGAGCTTGTTTTAAGTCATTAATACCTTAATATTGATGAAAACATTAGAAGGTAAATTATCTGCTAATGGAACTAGTTTGTCATTAATATTAAGATATTATTGACTCAAAACAAGCTCCTATTTATTTTTTTGCTGAAAAAGTTGCCTGTAAGTTAGTTTTGTCTTATTTTGAATGAACTAAAATATTTTTTTGAAATGATGCTGTTTTTTTTTTTTTGTCAGACCGGATCAGTGAGATGCTGAGAAGAAGAGGGCAGAGACTTACTCCTTTTTAAAGATAAAGCCTAAACGTGAGATTGAAAGCAGAGACAAGAAAGGGAAAAGAAAAATATTGATATTAATTATGAAGTATTTCAGTTAGGTATTGCTCATATTTATGTCACAATGTTACTTTAGTTGAAGCCTTCACAGCTGCTGGAAACATCATTTTTGAGAGTGAGGGTTCAGGGTAGGGATCGACCGATACAGGTTTTTTAAGGTTATGTGCTCCCGATTGTTTTGAGTCGACATTGCTTTTTCTTCCTCCATTTGCATGACAAAAAAAGACACAATGATTAATCCTAAAACAATACTGAAACATAGTATTTTAGATGTTAGGAAGGTGGTGATGGACACCAAGACACCTTCTGGGGTCAGATTTCCAACTGGCCTCATCTTGTCCTGCCCTCTCCCCCACCAATAGAGTGGTGGGGGAGAGGGCACCACTGTATTGGTGGCCATGGATCTCTCAGAGATTCCCAAATATGTCAGGAAGATCCCACAGTGAGTGGTCCAGCCCTCCCCTCAAGTGGGAGCAGTCAGGGAGAACCGGGCCCAGAACTTGGCCCATTATAAAAGTTTAATGGCCTCATCATTATTTTTATTTGGAAAACAAATCAGTAGCTATTGTTGAAAATGTGAACAAACAATAGTTATAAATTGATTTATTCTCCAGTAAATGCTCGGCAATGATCCCAGGTGTCCCACAAGTTTTGGATGTGTTTCTGCATCAGCAACCTGAATCACTTCCTCAAGCAAGACTCGGGAGAACTTGAGTGCAAGCGGACTGTCCAAAGGTGCTTGTGTTCAGGAGAAGTGTGGGCCTTTCATTCAGCTCAACTACCTGCACCTGGTTTACCTTAGCTGCTCTTCTTCTGTACGGTTTTACATTTGTGAAACCAGTTAACCTTGGGTGACCTGACAAGGCACAGAAAGGTCAAGACTTTGAGAAACATCATTGCAAAAATTCATGTTGAATTCAAGTTTGCCAACATTATGCCAAATCAGGGCAGCAGAGAGCAAATGGAGAAGAACCTGCAAGGTTCTGCTAAAATGGGCTAAAAGGTTCTGCTAAAATTTCCAGTTTAGGTCCAAGGTTTTCTCAGAATTCCCAAATGCAGTTTTTACTTTAAGAATTCCTCGTTTTTGCAACCAATTAACATAACACGAACAAAAATTAATTCATTATTAACTTAATTAAAATTATTTCATTAAATAATGAAATATTTTTTCATATTTAATCTGAAAATATTCAGATTATATTTTAATTCATTAAAGATGCACCTGATAGCTAACAGTTAATCTGAAGTGGCTTTGGCTACAAGCTTTATTACAAGTTAAGCCGAGTTTACAGAGCGTGTAGACAAGGAGCTGCTTCCATCAGAGAGGAGCAACAATAACTGGTAACACATAAAATAGTATCTACAAATTAAAGTTCAGTTTACAAAACAGCTCTGAAATGCTGTAATGTACTAACTAACTATTAATCCCTCAACTAATTTTTTAATAAAAGTGTTGATTTAAATAATTATGGTTAGTAAAATCTATGATATATAAAACCATTTTTAAATGGTTAGACAGACATGAGAAAAACGTGAAGGGATTTTAGCAGTTAAATACCAGTTAATATTGGTGATTTCTTCATGACGCCACCAGAGGGCAATGTTGCACCTTGAGTCTTCCTTGTTCCTCCTGCGGCCTCTCGAAGCTCAGATTATAGAAGAAAAAAAAACTAAACATTTTCGTTTTTCTTTTCCAAACTGCTACATATGATGGATCTGTTTCTCCAGCAGCCTGCTGCTCCTGTCCAGACCTGCTGCATATTCAGAGCTCCTCACTGAGCGAAATCAACTCTGTTCAGGGGCAAATTCAACCAACCCTGTGGGACTAACTGCATTTTCACTACAGGGACCATTCCCAAGGACCAGTATGGTTTCCTGGGGTCTTTATTACCCCTCACGCGCGTCTCCAAAGCATTTATCTGGTTTAAAACAATTTCCCAGGGGTAGAGACGGATCCTAGAAGCTCCTGGTACAGAGAGTAGGGCTGTTTTTTTTTTGTTTTTTTTTTGACAGGATTATTAAATTGTTCATTACTTCAAATGAGTTTTTTTAATTACCAGTGTGAATAGTCTATAGATGATATTTTCTATCATCTTTAACTGTAATAGAGGTTAAATAACCAATTTATGTTTATGACATAAGACATAAGGGAGCAACGTCTTAGTGAAAGTCATATTTTATGGCTTCCAGAATTTTTTTATGGTTATCCGAGGCACAGGGGTATAAAACAAATACATTACAACCCTCCTGGATCATTAGCAGATTTTTAATAAACGGGATGCTAATTCTGCTGTATGGTTGCTGTTGCCAGATTGCGCAAGAGAGAGGAAGAAATCAGGTCTCAAGCCCCCAAAAAAGCGACCCCACCTCCCCCCCAAGCTGCCACAGCCTCATAACATGTGTTAATGAATATTTTTTAATCAGTATCTAAAATATTTCCCCTGATGTTTTCTCCAAATTACAAGCTTCAGTTTCTCTATCAGGAGATCAGCTATGTCTGAAATAAACTTGGTGACAGCAGAGTATAAAAAAAAAAAAACCTGAACCATCTAGAGTACTATTCATCCAAGGGCAATATGGCTGAAAAAATATATCACGATATAAGCATTTTATGTCAGCCGATAGTTATTGATTAATTCTTGTTTGTTTGTTTTAAGTATCCAAAGTACTGCTGAACTGTAATGGGACCATTCCTCTTGTATCTTCAATTTCTTCTCGAGCTTCTCTACTCATTTCCTCCTTTCACTCCACCGCGATCGGCTTAACATACGAGGCCATTCAGACCAAACACGACACTTCTCCTCTACTCAGGTGTACTGTGTGTATTTAGTGGGCCACACACTTTCCGCAGACAGTTGAGATTTCATAGTCAAGCGTACCTATGTATCGTATCAACCTTCCAGACCTCTCAGGTCTTCTGCGTCTGGTTCTGCTCTGCATCCCCAGCTCCAGAACTAAACATGAAGCAGCATTCAGCTTCTATGCACCACAAATCTGGAACAAACTTCCTGGATACTGCAAAACAGGCGAGACAGGAGCGGCAAAAGCAAATGAGGTGGATTAGCAGAGCTGCTAACAACTGACGGCGCCATATAGGAGATGTTTCTGTGGAATATCACCTCTGCTGCCAGGATATTGTGCTGTTAGCTTTCCAGTCCCAAATCAGTCATGAGACCATCATACAGCAGCAGTCTTCAGTCAGAGGCCTCTTCAGATTCATTGCAAGACTGACTGCTAGTGGAGATCCTTCCTGCTCACAGCATCACCATCCACAACGACTCTTTGAAGATACTTGGATGATGTGAGTTATGACACTTCATTTTTCTTTTTAATTAAAAAAATAATTGAATGAAGTTTGCATAGATAATAAATTCTCAAAATTAGGAAGTATATATATAAGTTTATTCTAGCCTTGATACATCAGCTGCCGTGTGACCAACACACCTCAGCTAGTCAGCCAGCAACTTCTTCTGCTATACTAACAACAGCCTTGCTTAACATGATATTTTATCATCATCACTGCACTAATTGCACTTTGCATTAGTGTCAGCTTCAAATTAAAACCATAGTATCTGTTGCTCTAAAGGAACAACATGATTAAAACACTTATTGTTTTCATTCCTGGGATGGTGAGCATCCATTTTTGTCAGTCAGTGTTTGCGCTGAAAATCAATTTAGTAACTGCCGGTGTTCTAGAGAGCAGGGGGAGAGGCCAAAACTCCAGCTCATACATGGATGCCCTCCTGATGGATGCTGCAATTTAAAATATTTGGCATATTCCTATAGCGCATAAAAACTTAAATTAGCCTAAGCAAACAACTCTTTCTAAACAAGCTAAAAAAAAAAAAAAAAGCCTCCAAAAAGCAATTATCAATATTTTCAAGCAAAATTACAGAGAAACCTCAAAGCTACTTTAAGGTGGTTTATGCTGCTTTGCCTGGTGTCTCTCGGCTATCAATAGTTAAATATCTTTAAATGTTATACACTTCCTCTGACTGATTATGATTTAGTTTTACAGTGTAAGTGTCATAAAATGATTACAGGTTATGGCTAGAACAGTTGTCCCTGTCCATGGACTTTTTAGTGACTCTAAGGATTTTTACCCTCCGGATGGTCGGGTAGACTCAGGTCTATTGGGGAAAGTTAAAAAGTTAAAACCTTTGTTCCATCTTCAGCGGCCATGGTTGTCTTTCTCTCACTGCACTGCGTCAAACAAACCAAACACTTTGAAACACACCTGTTCCCCTCCTCGCCTGTGGGGGCGCTGCACCAAGAAGCACTGAAGGAAACGACACAAAAACCTCTGAAGTGCAACTTCCTTCTTCATGAAATGGAAATAGAAATGGAGTACAGTATTGTCAGATTTTAGCAGTTGGAGGATTTCTCTTTAGTCTTTGGCAAAAAAACAAACAAACTGTGAGCCATTTCTCCCGCTAATGCTAGACTGGTGCGTTTGTAGCCACCCAGAATGCCTTGCGCTGTAGTCCAATTCCTGCTTTTAGAGCGGTCTCCAGTCCGCTTAGCGTTACATATGCATTCGAACGGGACCAGAGTTCACTTTCATCGAACAGAGACCGAGATTTGTAGACGGACCTGCGCTCACATTTTGGTCCGCATCAGAGTTTGATGATGCATTCACACCTCCCCAAACACACCGTACTTTCTAGACAAACAGTTCTATTAAAGAGGGCAAAACAGGGTTGGTGTAAATGCAGCAGAAGTTTTATTGTGTCGCAAGGATACGATCGGGATTGGTTGGCACTTTTCCCTAGCAGTCCACACTGTTTCACCTGCTGTGATATTCATGGACGTTTTGCCCTTTTTTGAAAGTTTGATTATATTTTTTTGTATAAATCTAATCATTTCTGTCTACATGGTTATATGTTTACTATTTCCCTCTGCTGTTGGTATTGATCATGGCTGCGGAGAGCCAGACTGTAACAGTGCTAGTGTTCTGTCATGCTGCTGGTTCAGGTTAACATCCTTTAATAAGATGCTAAAGCTTTAGCTCCAGAGTCAGCTGCTGCACAAACGCAGCTCTCCTCCCTTAGTTAGCTACTGGGCCGTTCTCTTGGTCTCTCCTACAGATTTCTGTGCTTTACAACACAAGACCACTGAACTGTGTGAAAAGTCATTACAGACAAACCTAAAGTATGGTGAAATGTCAGAGCACCATGTCTGCAGAGCAGCTCGCTGACAAGCTAATTAATTAATTAAAATCAGCTTGTTAAACTGTCAGTGCTGCTCTCTAAAGAGCAAGAAATTGTAAAAATTATAATTGTTTTTAATAGACACGTTCACTGAAAAGCGTTTGCTACTTTCATCAAGTATTTATTCCATATTTTCAGTCTTCAGTCGTGGTTTGAGTCTCAGCCTGGGGTCTCTGCATGTTTGGAGGTTCTCCCTGTTCACGTCTGGGTTCTCTCTGGGGACTCCGGCTTTCTCCCACAGTCCAAAAACATGACTGTTAGGTTAAGTGTTCTCTATATTGTGTGACCATGCACTTAAGAGCTTTACATCGTCCTGTAATGTTAGTCTTTTCATCTAAAAGATACACGAAGTATTGATTTGATTATTTCATGCGTGGAATTAGGAAGTCAAACTATATATTTTACATAAATAGCATTTTTATAATTTTTATTACTGTGATATCTGAATTATTTGAACTATCAGCAGCTTGAGGAAACAGGCCAAATCCAGAAGTAGAACTGAAACCACAATGTTCCCTCAAACCCTGAGCCCCCTTTTTTATTCATCATCAAAACAGTATCTGATGGGACATGGGCTGTGCTTAGCTTAACATTAGCTTAACATTAGCTTAACAATTAGCATGTCACCACCAAACTTTGAGGCTGTCAGCAATTTCCTGTAATTACTTGGAAACATAAAAGAAGTGCACTATAAATCTAAAATGTTAAATATTCTTGAACTGCTTCCGTAATTTAGTTCTACTTTGATACGGGCCAGAACAACAACAGAGGAAGCGACAGTGATTGGCCAATACTTTAGAGAAAGGTTCCTCACTAATCAAACTGCTTAAATAATTTCTCTGCAATACGACAGACAGGCACCGTCTGAACCTAAGAGCCCCATGATTACAATTATCCAGATTTGGGACGGCAGCTTGAACAAGCCAAGATGTTTTGTGTACTAGAGTTCGGTGTGTGTACCAGAGTTCAGTGTGTGTACCAGAGTTCGGTGTGTGTACCAGAGGTCGGTGTGTGTACCAGAATTCGGTGTGTGTACCAGAGTCCGGTGTGTGTACCAGAGTTCGGTGTGTGTACCAGAGTCCGGTGTGTGTACCAGAGTTCGGTGTGTGTACCAGAGTTCGGTGTGTGTACCAGAGGTCGGTGTGTGTACCAGAGTTCGGTGTGTGTACCAGAGGTCGGTGTGTGTACCAGAGTTCGGTGTGTGTACCAGAGTTCGGTGTGTGTACCAGAGTCCGGTGTGTGTACCAGAGTCCGGTGTGTGTACCAGAGGTCGGTGTGTGTACCAGAGTTCGGTGTGTGTACCAGGGTTCAGTGTGTGTACCAGAGTTTGGTGTGTGTACTAGAGTTCGGTGTGTGTACCAGAGTTCGGTGTGTGTACCAGAGTTCGGTGTGTGTACCAGAGTTCGGTGTGTGTACCAGAGTTCGGTGTGTGTACCAGAGGTCGGTGTGTGTACCAGAGTTCGGTGTGTGTACCAGAGTTCGGTGTGTGTACCAGAGTTCGGTGTGTGTACCAGCCTTCCTGTGTTTCCTGAGACGGGCAGTGTGAAAGATCAGCTCCTAACATCATCAGCCCTGCACAGTTTGGATAAAAGCTCCTTTAACTGGCAGAGTGCTGCAGGCCCTGCTTGATGAACATGAAGATGATGTTGGAGACAGAAAAGCTCATTATGACCTATTACTTCCTGAACTCACCCTGAAAGCAACCAACCAGTTGCTCTGATAAACTTCAGTTTAGAGGTCGCCGTTGGCTGTGGACAGTGTCACCCACAGGACCAGGGACAAGCAGGAGGAAGGTTTCAGTGAACCAGGAAGTATCCCGTCACAAACAGACTGATCAGAGCTCATTTAGAAACTTTACCTACTCCCAAATGAAAAGAAAGATGGAGTTAGCTAAACAAAAAACTGTTTTTATTGCCTTATGAATATATACTTATTCATAGGGTCAAATCATTTTTATTTGAGATTTCACATAGAAATGATCCAGTTAAAGACTTGTTACTCCTCTTTAAATGTCAGCAACAACAGCTCTTTTTGTCATTAAAGGGCAAAAGTCTGGAACATTTATTTGTGGAGTTTTCTCTTGCTGTAATATTTTGGTTGGATTCGCAAAACGCTCCTTCCAGAAAAAGTTGGACATAACATTGTTTCATCAAAATTGCAAATATTGCTCATCTTGAACAATTCAGCCTTTTGTTTAGAGGAAATATGTGAAGTAAATCTAATTATAATCTCTGCAAAATACGATGTCCACAAGATGAGATGGAGTGGAAAAAAAGTCCACAAATTGAATAATTTTAAAGAAACTGAGTTAAAAACTTATGTTGACTCTGTTGAAAAACTTAATTTAAATAATAATAAACTTGTAAAAATTATAACTCTTAAGAAATCTAACTTTCTCTCATAAGCAGATCCCTTTGTTATATGTATTTTTTTTACTTTTGTTTTCCTTTTTGCTGTAACAGACCCTTTATTACATCTATTTGCAAGAACTTGTTAAGTAAATAGTAGAGTATTTGGAAGTTTAGAATAAAGTGCACATATTTCATTTTAACTATTAATGTATCAATTTATTTCACTTTGTTTGCTTTATTTAAAGTTTTATGTTTTAGATTGGGAGACCTTAACACCAATACTGCCATGTTTTTGGTTATTTTATATTATTTAAATAACTTTCTTATTCAGTTTATTTTTGTTTTAATGCAATCTATTACTTATTGTGTTGAAGACCTTTCCATTTTTTATGTAATGTTATTTGTTTGAAGTAAAGTAAATTTATAGAAAACAACAATATTACGTTCAATGTTAAGATTGTTGGAAAAATTAGGGATTAATACGTCCAGTGAATGATCAGAAATCTGTCTGTTCTGCAGAGCAGAACGTTCCAGAATCCATAAGTCAACACAAACAATAAAGAAAGTTTTCATAGACCAACAATGACTCGGCGCCAGAGCCACGTTGGTGTACAACTTCCATATTTTCCAAATAATTCTCCAGAGATAGAGAGCATTTTCTTGACATTTTCAACTGCTGCCACCAACTGTTTTGGAGGGGAACTACAGTGGTGACCAATGGCTGAGCACACTTACAGTTGTGTTGCACTCAACACAAGCGTTTCTTAAGGTTTAGCTCCTTCCTGCACAGCTTTTATTACTCAGCTCCATAAATACAAAAGGGCAATTAAAGAACCACTTCCTTTCTTGCTTCAAAATAAGAGTCTGAGCCCCAAACTTAAAGTCCTCACATTAATTCAAAAACAACGTTCACTTAGATTAGAAAGTTTTAATACTCCGAGATCTCCTGCAAAATGTCATGAAGTCACTGGAATGTGACTTTTTAAATGAACTCATGTCTGCTTTGCATCAGAATCTGATCTGAACCCAGATTTTTACCCTGCTGAGCAGTCACACTGCTGAGTGATTAACATTTTTTTGTAGCTCAAAAGTCAGAAAAGAAGTTTTAGTTCATTGTTCAGTTGCATTAAGCCGAAGGTCCAAACACTCATTAGGGATCAGATATTGCGCAGGGTTCATGTTCATGTTTTATATCCCTGCATTTGGTTTATTTTCCACCAATATAAATTCTATCAAAGGGATCCACATTGAAACTACAGGAAAAGAAGATTTCTGGTGTGAATTGCCTCACTAAACACTTTCAGAAGGAGTTATGTCTATCCTGACATCATCTTAATTGAAACGTCTCCAGGAAGACAATAAATGCTCCTCTGTTTGCTCCGTTCATTCCTGCTGAGCTTAGGACAGTTTTTGAACTCGTAATGTTCACTTGTGTTTAGAGGCAGAAGACATTCAACAAACTGAAAGACTTGGATTGCTCAAGGAAACACAAAGTGCAGCTTTTATATGACTCTTTTATTAAAGAAATACAATTGCATCCTTAATTAAATCACAAAATATCTGTAATTCACCATAAGTTTGGGAAATCGAAGTTTCATTTTTAATTTTCACTGCTAAAACACTAATTTTTACAGAGTGTTTTTGTCGAGTTTCTAGTGAAAATATCTTAGTTCACTTGAAATGAGACAAAATTAACTTTCCAAGTAACTTTTTTTAGAAAGATACAGGAGATTGTTTTAAGTAATTAATTTCTCAATACTCGTTGTGTTTCCATTAAAATTGCATGGAAATTTTTGTCCATATTCTGCTAATGTTGAGAAAAATGAATTTGGCCATCGTGGTGTTTCTGTAGCTCTAGCAGGAGAAATGGCTCAAAGTATTTTACCAGAGACGAGACAAATCCTGCAGCTGCTGAAATCTGACACCACTCCATTTCTGTTGACTTTTTTTAACATTATATTTATTGAATTTTATAACATAAAACATGTGGCAGTGATACATTTGACATAAGAATCACATTAAACAGCTCAGTCCCCAATGTAAACAAATATAAATAATACAGAAACAACAGCAAAAAAAAGCAACTCGACGTATATCAGCAACTCAACAGTTGCAAAACAGAACAGAAAACAAAAACAGAGAAATGAATTTTTGAAAAGCACAAAAAGACTCAGCAATCTGCACTGTTCTCTTAATTTCCTTCGCAGTGTTTCAGAAAGTCGGTCAGCGGTGACCATGTTTGTTCAAAATTCACTCCCTTTCCTCTGACAATATCGGTGAGTCGCTCCAGAGCCAAACATGATGTCATCTCCTTCACCCACATGTGGTTTGAAGGTATGTCCATTTTTATTTTATTTTTTTCCAGTATAGAGATATTAATCTCCTGGCCTGCAGGAATCCAGAGTCAATCAGTTTTAACTGTCTGGAGCTAAACACACAGCTCTCTGGATAAAAACCTAAAACACACATTTTAGCCTCAGCAGGTACATTCACTTCAACAATCTTTGACAAAGTTTGCCTAACTGAGTTCCCATTTTTGTTTGCATTTTGTGGAGAAGGGAGTTGCAGTTGCTCAGTTTCTTCATCAGAGGTTTTCTTGCTGTTTCCTTCAGTGGTTCTTGGTGCAGCGCCACCACAGGTGAGAAGGGGAACAGGCATTTTTTAAAGTGGTTTGTTTGACACAATGCAGAGAACCACAGCAGCTGAAAATGGAACAAATGTCGCAACTTTGGTTCCAAATCGACCCGAGTCTACCGGACTATTAGGTGTGAAAGCAGCCTAAGATGATGGAGCACGACACTACGCATGAAAACTCTTCATTGCTCCTGCTGTGCTACCCTTGGCGACAGGGGATTTAGGAGGCAGATACTTTTTCACTTTAACCCAGACTGGCTTTGATGCTTTTATTTTTCCCCTTAAGAAAGAAAGCCACACTGAAATAATCTAAACCACCTTAACCACCAGTGTTCCATAAATATACTGAATATTTCTATTGAAGAAGAACAGACGCAGGTTTGCAGCAGAGATTCAGGAGACGACCATTAAGGCTATTAAACGTGGACCAGCAGAGGCACAGACCATGACTGAGAGGAGGCCAGGATGGAGTGAATGATAATGATGATCCTCTCAGATGTGAAAATGCTATTACACAGCTTACCGAACCTTTAATGGAGCAAAGTGACACTGTAATATTAAAAGCAGCAGGTGGGTGAGCATTCAAAGTAAAAAAAACAAACAAAAAAACTGAGCATGTAAGACTCCTATGAGATATGTCAGTGTTTGACATGTCAGCTTGGTAAAGGCAGACACTGTCACTCCAGAGAAACACTGGAGAAGAGCTGTGTCTGTTTTATCGTCTTGGTTCCCTGATGTTTCTTTGCCAATGTTGCTGTCAAGTGCCACTTTTAAAGAATGGAGATATGTTTAACATATAGTACTAAGTAAAGGTTTAGAGTAGGACTGAAAAACTAGCCCATGCATTTGTTACTTTAAGGCTGGACTACTGTAACACTTTACTATCAGGAAGATCAGAAATTGGAGTTAAAAGCCTTCAGCTAAGGCTGCAGCAAAACTCCGTCCTCCATCAGAGATCTGATTGGTCCATGTGTTGCTCTCAGACTGCATCACTTTTTCCACATTTTGCCGTGTTCCAGCCTGATTCCAAATCGTATAAAATTCACGTTTAAAAATTCTAGTCATGGATACTCCAAAAATACTGCAACTATGTGGAGAACAAGTGTCGGAAATGCTTCTGGATCCTTCCCCAGACTGGTGCCTCAAAAACAGCTCTGTCTCTAGCTGCGTTTCCATCCATCATAGAATTGCACAAACTGAAATTCCGAAAATAAATTTGCATAATGGAGACGATTTTGAAAACCCCCCCCCAACAAAACAAAAATGTCTGTTGTGCTAGGATAAGGTGGGTTTTCAGCTGAATTGAAGCAGGTGTATTTTTACAAAACACGTCACAGAAGTTGCATGATCAACAGCCGAATGTTACTACTGATGGAAACAACAAGAAAGACAACAGGAAGTTGTAGGATAATTCAGTTTCTTGTTTTTTTAATTTTTTTTTGGACAGTGTACAGCAGGCTCCAGCAGAGCTTTCAGCATCACCGTTCATAAAAAGTTGTGTCATTGCAGCGTGTTGAATCCTTAGCTCTTCTGTAAAATCCAGGACTAGAATTTCTCCAAGACGCTGCATGTAGCTGTGATAACGCTCCAAAAACACGCCGAGCCATCATCCTTCCTGCCTTCTTTGCCTTTTCGGTCAGTAGTAACGCCTAGCTGTTGATCATGTGACTCCTGTGATGCGCAAAAAAGTGTTTCCATTGCAGTTTTGTGAAATACATCTATTTCAATAAGACTGAAAAAGCACCTCATTCAAAACCTTTTACTGAAAAACAATAAAAAGTTTTGGTTTTTTTTCAAATTTGCCTTGTTTCCATTGAGCAAATTTATTTTCGTAATTCCAACTTGAGCAAAGTTTCTGTCAGAGTAAACGCAGCCGGTGATGGTGCTGAAGGGTCGGGTCGAGTTCAGGCCACCTAAAGTTTGCAGTTGTGTGAAAAAGTCCATATTGACTCCAAACTGACAGTTCAGCTCTCAAAAACCATTTTGTTCTGATCCGCTACACGTTAAAAATGTTTTTATGAATGTTAAATGAGCAGAGTGAAGCAGAGGCGGATGCAGAACTCTAATATCGTTTTGGTGCGTAGGTGTCAGCTAGCCTAGCTGCTCACTTAAACCTGCAGAGCTCATATTGATCAGGAGTGGATGGTGAGAGACCAGCGCTGGGTGCACTTCCACAGTCCTAAAGAGATGAGCATCATTCACATGCATCCATATTTCAGTATGAAAGCACAGCAGCAGCTAATCCAGCTGCCCCTGTGGTCACAGGAGATGATCCCCGCCACGCAGGCGCCATCTCTCCACAGCGCTGCCCTTGTTCTCTGCTATTGTAAAGCACAATAACTGATTGTTGGATTTCCTGTTGCTTTAGAGTCCATGATGCCTGCCATCCTCCCTCTTTAGGGATCCGTTTCCAGCTCTGATTTATGCAAATCCTCCATGGATAAGTCAAGTAAATCCTGCCTGGTGACTTGTGGGGTGGAGGAGGAAGAGGTGACGCGTCGCGGCGTCGCCGGTCTGAGAAGAGACGCAGATAAACACACAAAACAAAGAAGAAGGCAGAAACACTTTTTTTCCCCCTTTTTTTGCCTAAAAGTGAAGTTTCTTTGAAACAGTAAAAAAGAGAGAGTATGCGTGTTGTGCAGTTGCTCGGGTAACGTGATTAAACTGGAAGAATGCCTAATTACATCAAACATGATTTGCTCGGGTGAATGTTTGCATATGCAAATACACTCAGGCTACATCTGTGAGCTTTAGATAAAGATTTATCTGAAGGAATATGAAAGGTAAATGTGAGTCCAATTATCACGAGGAAGTGAGTGGTTTTTTTTGGGTTTTTTTTGCATTAACTGTACTTTGCCACTTCCAGACAGTTAAAACAGCAAACACACGTAGTAAGTTTGTGCCAACGTGTCCAGATGCCTCAGCTCTCACTCTGTACAGTCACGCTTATTATTCTTCACCATGTCTCCAGCTTTGCAGCAGAAGCAAACAAAAGTAAAACTGTGCACACAGTTACAAACCTTTTAGTTTCATCCTTCTGAACACAAATTAAAACATGTGCAGAATCCTCCAGGTCTTCTGAATGCGTACTTACCCAGCACTTTTGTTTGTAAAATGACGAGATTAAAGTTATAACATTGAACCAATGAAGTTAGAAAATTAACTGAATGAAGTTTTAATATTATGACTTTATTCTCATACTTCTTTTTTTAAACTTTATTCTTGTAATTTCTCTTTTCTTAGCGTGGCCCTGACGCCCCGCAGTAGAAATGAAATATTGTACTAACTTATTGTAATTTTCTTCAAACAGTTACTGTTTAGGCTGACGGCTGTAGGCAGGAAGGAGCTCCTGTAGCAGTCAGCGTTACAGAAACCCTAAAGAGGCCTCTGACTCTGTTGTTGTAAAGAATGCTCTTCATCAGCCTCCGCCATAAATTTATGTCCAGATTTGGAGTGTTTAAGGCCTTTGATCAGATAATAAGCAGAATGTTTGAATTCAGATGTAGTTCTCTGTAATTTCTTGTTCCTGGTTCTTCCACTCAGAACCTGGTTGTGATCCACCTCCATGAAGTGCAAATTTATGTCATTTCTTTCCCGGTTTGAAGGTTTTAATCGTGAATGTGCAAAATGGGCAACGGTTCAGAAGCCAGTTATTCAGCCAACCCTGGCTTCATCTAAAACTGGCCTCCTCAGTTATTTTGTGTGAAGAATCACTGGCTTCTGTGTAAACTACCGGCCAATCCAAACATGACACGGTAGCAGTACGTTGTGCTTTAGATGAGAAGCCAAACACTTCCTGTTTTGATATGGATTTCAGTCAGAAATATTAATTTTTCACTTCATGTCTGCTCTTTTCTGGTGTCAGTTTGGCTGGTTTAAGGTTGAAAGTCGAAACCGACTTTCAACCTTAAAAGTCGGTTTTAAGATGTACACCTTAAACCAGGGGTGGGCAATTCCAGGCCCCGAGGGCCGGTCTCCTGCAACTTTCAGATGCGTCTCTACCTCAATACACCTGAGTCAAATAATGAGGTCATTAGCAGGACTCTGGAGAACATGACTGCACTTAGGAAGTGATTCAGCTATTTGATTCAGCTGTGTTGGACCAGGGAGACGTCTAAGAGATGCAGGACACTGGCCCTTGGGGCCTGGAATTGCCCACCCCTGCCTTAAACCCTTAAAAGTGTGCCCCTGTTTGTATAATTAGCTGTTTGCATCCATACATGTTCTGGTAGATCCAGATGGTGAATACAGAGCAGAAAGAGTAAAACTAGTTGGTCCCAAACTGTTGCTAAACTCTGTTGAAGTTGCACCGGCTTGTGAATTCCTCTTGTTTCTGATGATTTGGTAACTCATTTCTTCTATGTTTTAGCTTTTTACCTCATAGATCCTGTTCTTTGTTTGTGATGAAACAAAACGTGGAACGTAAGTGCCGTCATCTGCCACGTACTGTGAACTTGCTCTGTGTGTGATGTGACGTTATGCTAAGTGTTAATCTGTACGGCTGCAGTCGCATCTTCCGCGGTGGAAAGCCCTGAATAAAAATTGACACATCAAACTGACATGGTGGGTGACAAACTGTCACTTTCAGGCTGGAAAAGCGGCTTCGCACCAAAAGCTCACTGTTTCTATATAAAGAAGAAACCATATAAAAACATATCTTGTGTAAAAAGACACAAAGTTTTTAGCCTAACTGTGAACCATGAAATAAATAGTAGAGTTAGCAAAACTCTTCATATCTGTTAAAAAGGCCACAAGAACATTTTAAAGGGGCAGCACTATGCGCTTTCCAGGCATATGGTGCTATTTTATAGCATAATTAATGCATAAGTTATTTTCAGTTGTTATAAAATTTCTTTATATCAAATAAGACTTAAGAGAAATTTGACTTTGGAACTGCAGATGGGTCTAAAGCATCTTTGCTGGAAAGAAGTAAAATGGATTTGGACTATTTGTCAGAATTAAAGATTTTTTGGAAAAAAAAAAAAAGCTCCTGTTCTCAGCTGTTTTCCTCCAAATACAGTAAAGGGCTTTTCTGGCCAAATAACATCAGTTTTAGTTCTAAAAGTAGCAAT
The DNA here is from genome assembly GCA_903066825.1 of Alfaro cultratus. Taxonomy (NCBI): domain Eukaryota; kingdom Metazoa; phylum Chordata; class Actinopteri; order Cyprinodontiformes; family Poeciliidae; genus Alfaro; species Alfaro cultratus. Next base: position 1,282 of record CAEFZX010011716.1, on the reverse strand, counting down.
ATTTTTATTACCCTTCCATCAATCTGTACTTCCTGTTATCCTCCATTTGATGGACACTTTCCTCTCCAAAAATGTGTAATTCCTTTGGCCACAGAACTCGTCATCTAGCCACGAAACTGAACCGTTTTACGGCCGAGCTGTTCATGCTGCTGCTACTGAGAAGCTGCTGCCGTCTTTAGTTTTCAGCCTCATTCGCGACAAAACCAGCAGGTTTTAGTCACATGACCTCAGGGGCTGCTGGTATGTACAAGATCTCAGAGGGCTGCCGGATCTAGGTTTAACTTACTTTCTAAGTAAGCAAAAAAAAAAAAAAAAGGGCTGACATTTTAATGGGACTTTGTTAACAGATCATTTATACTCAAGGCTGTGTGTGTTGGGTTAGACATGGGATGTTTACATCCAGCACTAGTTCAGAACCAGGCAAAGACTTACCAAGTACTATCACTAGCGTTTTTCTCTCTGGGAGGATTTATGTGTTATATTTTGTCACTTCAGTCCTCTAAGAAACAGCTACAAGACTCAACTCAGTCAAAACTCAATGGGTCTGCATCAAATGAATTTTCCATGTGTTGTGTAATCTGGTCACCTTTACATGAGAAAGCAGGATGTTTTTTTAATGCTCAGCATGTGTCACTGAAAGGCAAATTAGTCCGTCTTTGGAACATAGTATAGATATTTATCTTCTCAGATCTGGTAATTTACAGGAGAAATAAAAATGTAGTGAATGGAATTAAGGTTCTCCTGATTGTTTTTATCCTTAGTCTGTGATTCCTTCTAGAGATTATTTGGTGACTTGGCATTAGACATCAAAAAAGTTGCTAGAAGTAACTCTAAAATGGTAAAATAAATCTCACAAAACTTTCAAGAAAAAAAAAAAAACAAAGCAAAAAAAAAAATAAAAGTAAAATTTCCAAGCTCCAAAAGTTGAACATTTTAAAATTTCATAAATTTTCTGACTTTTGAAAGTCAAATATTTCTGACTTCTGAAGCTTCTAAATCTCAATGTTTTTATTTATTTATTATTATTTAGAAAATTTCTAGCAGGGCCGTGCAGAGACCTTTGGAAGGGCAGGGGCTCAAATTTAAAAAAGGGCAGATTGAACAAAAACACTGCACAACAACATAGCAACAACCCATAATAATCAAGAATCTAATTGGATCCTACTATATCACTGCCATCATGGGGGACAATGCAAAGCAAATATTATATTTTCCCCAACAGGTATAAAGTTGCTGTTTCTGCTGCTGACAGTCCTGCAGGGCTGAGATGATCTGAGACTGT
>CAEFZX010011714.1:0-10446 GCA_903066825.1 Alfaro cultratus | reverse complement strand
TGTTATTTCACTTTAATTTTGTGTGTGGCTCCAAATCCAGGCCTCCATTGGTTAATAAATTTGATTTCCATTGATGACATTTGTGTGATTTTGTTGTCAGCACATTCAATTTTGTACAGAACAAAGTATTCAATGAGAATATTTCATTCATTCAGATCTAAGATGTGTTATTTGCGTGTTCCCTTTATTTTTTTGAGCAGTGTGTATATATATATATATATATTAAAGGCTGGACACCATCAACAATACTAAAAATTACAATTACAGATTGTTATAGGGCGGTCTTAATTTGCAAATGAACAAAATAAATTCATAGAGTAGTTGTATTGAAAATTGTGATTTGATTCTGGCATCCTCTACCACCTGACGATGTGACCTAAGTTGCCTACCATTCTGAGAGACTGGCAAAATAGCAGTTTGAACGTTAAACGACGTGAAAAATTCTGTGCATTTAACATTTCAGGCTCGGCTCACCTGGACTATATGTAATTTTTTTTTGTCTTTTTATAAAATGAAAAAGCTTGATCTTATCTAGCCAAATAACACATCTTCAGTAGTCCTGTTTGAACAAAAGAATATTCTACTCCTTTCATTAAGGAAATCATGCCTAAATGGAAAAAACAAACAAAAAACATAAATTTTATATTTAGCTGCAGGAATAATCAAAATCTTAACTATCTCCACAGTAAATGATTTCTTGTATAAACAAGAATATATGAAAATAACATTATTTTAGCTGTGTGGTATGTAAATAGAGCCTAATTAGGGCAAGACACTGGAAGATTGACGCAAAGACTGCAGCAAGAGATTCAGCCACTTGCTTGTTTCCTCACCAATTTCTGTCTCCAGTCCTTCACAGAATACCCATAGCTCCAATCACATTCAAGGTTAACATATTAATTTATAAGGAAAAATTAGAAAGCCAACATCACCTCAAAATGTATTTTAAACTGCTGTGACATTTTCTGTTAAATTGGCTTAAAAATAAACAGTTTGACCTCTTCTGGAGCAGAACTCTGGCAACTGAATTGTACAATAAAATTAGAAATTTCACCAAAGGAAAAGATACTCACACACATACAGAAGGGAAAAAACAAAATCTTGATTGTTCGTAATTGCAACTTAGTGCTGCTGCAAGTAATGACAGCAGAAATTGCAGGCCTCAAATATCCTGAGCCTTAGAAAAAATTATTGAATCAATAAACAAGTAAGTTGAAAATAAAAATTTCTGTAGCACAACCCTGGTCCCACAGTTCTGACATATCGTCATAAATGAATCTGTCACTAGCATGAGCGTCCTCACAGGTGATGGCACCCCGGCTACCATTTCAGGGTATAAAGAGCTTGTGATACCATAGGGTGAAAATTAAACTGCCACTCACTTAATGCCGTGCAATTCATAGTCCCATATTTTATGAATAACAACAAATGACTGTTGCAAGACCGTTTAAAGTGATTTGGTGGCTCTTGAGTAATGAAAGAGGTTTTTAAATGATGTGGTGTTATACATTTTAAGTATTGGAATGGTGCTAGAAAAATTCAGAACAAAAGTGCAATACCAATGTAAGTAAAAAATTGTAATTGAATTGTGACATCACATCACCCTTTAAAAGTTAATAAAACTGAGAGATTACGTTTCCATTTCGTGTTGTCAGATGTGTTGAGGTCATGTCAGAAAGAAACTGTTTTGAATCTAAAGTTAAAACCTTAAGACAGTAACTAAACTTAATCTACAAAGGACAAGGACATTAAAAACATATTGTAAAAAATCAAACCTTAATTCTCTTTCCAATAGCTTTTGATATGTAACAATAGCTTATGCATTAATGTGTTAAGTGCTCATTATTGTATGAATTCATCAAACCCAGCACTGCTATAATAATATTTTATTCACAAAATTTGTTTTTCTATAGACACTTTAGAAGAATTTAGACCAACCAACTAACCAAACAGTCATCTTTTTGGACTATGCCAGGAAGCCGGAGCACCAACAGAGAATCTGCAAACAGAAAATTAACTTTTGATATTTTTTATGTATTGTAGAGAAACAAGACATTTTCTACCTATTGTTCGTTCTCTCATCTCCCCAGGTCTATTAATGTCATGTGTAAAAGTGAAACCACAAAGACAACAGTCACTGTTCAACTTCACAATCAACCAGAATTTATTCAAACAATCAAACGCATAAAATCACACCAACAGCTCAACATGGTCATCAAATACCAAAGATAAAAAGGAAACATTAATTACCTTAGAAAAAAAAAAAGCAAAATACGAAGACGAGCTTTCAGAGACCATTGTGTGTGGCAGTTAAAAGACAGTTCCACCCCAGTGATCTGACTAGCTGTTTTAATGCAATTACTTTTATATCAAGGTGGGTTCTTTACTGTCTGATGCGTTTTGACGCACTGTTTAGAGGTGGTCTCCTGCCTACAAACAGCACCACGTCATTACGTGCTGCCTGTACGCCAGAAGACCATGCAGGTGTTACCAAGGTCAAGGGATTAATTTATTCACTGTTCAAAACATCCTCCTTGTGCATTTCCTCAGGGTATAAAACAATGGATGCGTTCATTTTATACGGAAACATTTTACTCAACGAAGCAGGACTGAAGTTTATTAACTATTGTGTTTTTCATCCTTTCAAACTGCCTCAAACTGGTTCTACCGATTGCTCGTTCTTATCTTGTTTCCCCAGGTCTGCTAATGTCATGCATAGAGCTCTCCTGACTTCTCTGATCCAGTGCATCGAACAACAGATTTTGATTAATAAAATTGGCACACATTTCATATAATATCTTCAAACTCTTATAAAACAGACATGAGCAGTTTCAATACCAAAACATCTGTTATACTCAATATTTTCTGATTAGTTTACTGCTTCTTTGGTTATAATGAACAAAAACATTTTTTCAGATGAATGTATGACTTGTACACAAAACTGTGATCTACTATAAAAGCTCTACTACATGGACTAATTTTAATCAAATCGTGATCATTATATCTAAGAAAACTTTCTACTGGTTAAATTATGTATTGATTAAACCATGAGTTTAAATCTAACCTAAATTGAGGCCTACTCAATACAATCATCAGTCTAATATTTCATCATTGCTAGTTAAACATCATTAAAATTGGCATAATTACACTAATATTTCCAACAGTATAGCTTTAAATTTCCAACAAAAAACAAACAGTACCGGCGACAATACAGAGAAGTGTGGAAATACTACTAATGTAAAGGATAACCCAAGGATAGCACACACGACACAGACTAACAAAACCTATTATTGTGGTGGAAAATTACTACAGGTTAGCATCTGCTGATCATGTTATATTAAATGCTTGTGAATTCTCACCAAAAGAACTACTTGCGTTACATATACAAGGTTGGAAGTTGTTTTCTACAGCTGCATCAGAACCAGACTCTCGCCCCTTATTTTGAAATCCTTATCCTTGGTATAAAACGTATGTGTTGTCTCTGCCTGGCAGAGCTTTTCATCCAGACCTGCTTCATTGTTGATTGTCCTATAAGCTCTGTATTGCACACAATATATGAATAAACCTGATTGAGTGATTTCACCTGACAGTGCTTGGTAAAATAGTTTTTGCCACAACATTATTATAAGCAAACGTTTATTCCATAAACTAACTTCTTTTTGGCAGTGTTTGGTCATTTGATACGTTAGGACAATTATTTGCTGTACTATTCACGTTGATTTCTCCAGCCTCAAAATTGTTGCTTATTTTGTTTTCTGTGACATTCTCATAATATTTTAATGATTTTGCCTTCTCTCCAAAACCACCTTGGTCATATTTGACAGGAGGTTTATGAGGAATCATATTTGCTGTGCTTTCAGAGTTGCTATTTGTATACTTCTCAAGATTGATTCAAGTTATTGAACAGTACAGTACATGTACAGTGAACTCTCGCTATCTCGCGGTTCACCTTTTGCGGTCTCGCTGCTTCGCGGATTTGCATCGTGTTCTGCATTCTGATTGGCTAAACAGTCTCTTTGCTTCTTCTCTATCTGTGTGTCAGTAACGTTGCGGTTTAATATGTACACGTACGTAAAACAGCCTGCCAAATTTAACCTTCCTATGGTGTTAGGTGTCCCTACGGACCCGTTTTGAGTTTTAGCATGCATAAAAGTACTTCATACATATGTTTTTTGCGTTGAAACTTTTTGACTTTGTCAGGGACTTCCATTTAAACAAAGTAAAATCAATTATTTTTTTTTACTAAATTATAAAGTGCTCTGGTGAAAAAAATGACTTTTGTGGTGTTCGGGTCATTTGTGACCCGGTTAAAATTTTCGATTATAAAACAATAAAAAATGCCAAAAATTAAATCATAAACACACAATCAACCAACAGCCTCTTCCTCCAACCACTTGAGCTTCATTTAGGGGCTTTTCTCTTTGCCTTTTTGCGAGAACAAACAAAGGGAGACATGTCTAGGCTTGTCAAGCCATTTGAGTGTAGAGGTGGTGACTTGCAGAGTACACATCTCCAATTCACAGGATGCAACAATGAGGAGAGGATTCACTGTAAATGAAGCTTTGGATCACATCTTTGCTGCAAATGAGGCAGAGGACACACAGGATTTTAGCGATGGAGATGAGCAGGCCTCTGAGAACGAAGATGATGTGGAGTACCAATTGGAAGAAACAGACACAACTGATCAGTCTGAAGAGGAGGTCACTGGTGCTGAAGCTGCTCCTGCTGAATCATTCAAATCCAAACGTGGCAACATCCGTTGGAGCACAGTTCCTCCTGATGTGCATGGAAGGACAGCTGCTGCAAACATCATTAAAATGACCCCTGGGGTCACGAGGTTTGCTATGACAAGAGTAAGTGACATCAAGACGTGCTTTGATCTTTTTTTGCCATTGTCACTAAAAAACGTCATAATTGCTATGACAAACCTTGAGGGGAAAAAAGTCCATGGCAACACGTGGAAAGACATTGATGAGACGTACCTGGATGCCTACATTGGTGTTCTCCTCCTTGCTGGAGTTTACAGATCCAGCAATGAGGCAACTGAGAGTCTCTGGGATGCATCAACAGGCAGAAATATTTTCCGGGCAACAATGTCTCTTCGGACCTTTCAGATGATCTCAAGAGTCCTCAGATTTGACAATCGAGACACCACAGCAAAATCTGACAAGCTTGCTCCCATCAGGGATGTTTGGGAGAGATGGGTGCAACTCCTTCCACTGATGTTCAACCCAGGGCCAGAGGTGACAGTGGATGAACGTTTTCTCCCTTTCCGAGGAAAATGCCCGTTCCGGCAATACATGCCCAGCAAGCCAGGCAAATATGGCATAAAAATCTGGGCAGCCTGTGATGCTAAAACAAACTATGCGTGGAACCTACAGATTTACACAGGCAAATCTGCAAGCGGCATCCCTGAAAAAAACCAAGAAAAACGTGTAGTCCTCGATTTGACTACTGGACTGCAGGGTCACAACATCACTTGTGACAATTTTTTTTACCATCTATGACCTTGGACAAGAACTTCTCAGGAGGAAACTAACCATGGTGGGCACAGTAAAAAAAATAAACCTGAGCTGCCCGCTGAAATGTTGCTGGTGAAGTACAGGGCTCCACTTTTCTCCAAATTTGTTTTCACAGATACCACCACTGTTGTTTCATACTGTCCAAAAAAACGACGGAATGTGATACTGATGTCCACTCTTCACAAAGATGCTGCTGTGTCATCAGGAAGTGACAAAAAGCCCATAATCAATCCTGGACTACAACAAAAACAAAGGAGGAGTGGACAATCTGGACAAGCTAACTGCCACCTACACTTGCCAGCGAATGACCAGGAGATGGCCAATGGTTGTGTTTTGCAACATCCTCAATGTGTCTGCATACAATGCATTTGTGTTGTGGACCCATATTCACCAAGGGTGGAATTCAACCCAAAACACCAAGCGGAGAATGTTTCTTGAGGAGCTCGGGAATTCCCTTGTCAAGCAGCACATTGAGCAACGGGAACGGGTGCCCCGAGACCCAGCTGCTGCAGACTTGGTCAGACAGCTTCAGTGGTCACCAAACACGCCATCCACATCCACAGCAACAAGAAGAGCATCAGTATCACCTTCCCCTTCAGCAGCCAGCCCTGCCTCAAGCACTCCATCCACATCCACAATGCCAGTGAGACCACCTCGCTCAAAAAGAAAGAGGTGTCAGGTCTGCCCTAGCAATATGGACAGAAAAACCTACATAGTGTGCTTCACCTGCAACAAATATATCTGCAAAGAATACACTAAAAGTGTCACTTTTTGCAACACATGCATCTAAACACACACACACACAGGCATGTTCTTTGCACAGAGTATTTATAGAACAAGTACTTGATTTCTTTTGATGTGATTTTCTCGATTGGTTGTTGTTTATTTGACCTTGCAAATCTTTGTTTTATTGTAATTTTTTATTATTTATGACTGTTCTGTTTTTCATATTGTTAAATATTGTATTAAAGTTCTATTGTGTGGAAAAAAAAGACTTGTTTCTGCCCTTTTCTTGAAGTAAATATATACGGGTCCAAAATGACCCGAAACACCATAGATGTTACTATATTTGATAATATTAAAATTAAAATCTTTTTTTGTTGGACATTTAAGAAATGTGTTTTAATATCTCTCAGTTACACTCGGGTAACAGAACTGATTATTTTGCGCATATTACAATATTCACTTTAAATATCTAATTACAGCAGGGGTGTCCAAAGTGCTTAATGTCAGGACTTTTTTACTAAAAACAAAAATTAACAATATTAGAAATGTGGAGTTTGTCAAAATTTGTTAATTTATTTATCAAATGTATTTTGTTTAATCAAGAAGTAGTTTTTCCAGGTATGTATTGGTGTACTAAGATCATCAAAGTACTGTACATTGCATATAATGCTGTTCTGCCTGAGCACACAGAAATAAATGGTGAATTTTATAAGCTGCCAATCTACAATGTGTCCATACAGGTGTTTGGCTAACCACTATATTTTGCTGTGTATTTGTTTCTCCTTTGCCCTTTTTAAACACAGAAAGAAGTGGAACACACTTATCCTTTCGCATTTACGTTGAATATAGTTGAATGAAGTCCACCACTCAAATCTAAAAAAACTGGTGTCAAACATTTGTGCTGCTTTAGTTTCAAAGATAGCAATGAACGTGTAAAGTTCAAAAAGTCTCCCAGCTCTTCCCTACCTCAATAAAATCAAACAAAATGAGTGTCCATCAATTATGCAACATTTGTGATGCTAAAAGTTTTATTTGTGTCACTATCATTTTAGAAATGCCATTGAAAGCTTACATAGGTAAACCAAATCAAAAAGAATTGGTGTCAATCAGTTCTGTGACATTTATTCTGCTACAGTTTTGTAGTTATTAAAGCTTTCTCGCCTCAGACATGTTTTTTTGCCATAAATCATAGGGGCGCCGCCACAAATCTTAGGCCCCATGCCGAAAAATTTAATTTCCCCCACTTTAGTTTTCTCCATATTTGTCAAAGTTGTCACAATGTCGTGACAGTTTGGTATGAGACAGATCATCTGTGAATAAATTAATATCTTCTACCTCCTCCCGGAACTACTATTACTAGCTAAAGTAACTAACCCTTCCGACCAAAAACAACCAAGCAAAACCAGGAGGACAGTCTTAGCGCTGTCAATCAACCTCATTCACTCAACTATATGTGTTAATGGCAGAGAAACAACTTTTTGTTACAGGAAAACCATATCTGCTGTCAGCTATGCTAACTAGACTGAGCATTCACAACAAACTACGCTAGTTTACAAGAATTCTTGAGTACATCATAATAAGTGTTAAATTTTACCATAGCTACACACAAGGCAGGACAGGTGATGCTTCTCTGTGTTCATGCACATGCTTTCGTATAGCAGATTTCACAGGGAGTGTGTGTCAAAAGGGATTTGATGAAATTGCTTAAAGTAATGTACTGGTGCTCATGTATTAGGCTAAATAACGGAAATCATATGTCTTGAGAAACAATGGTGGAAGGCAATAGTTGCTAAAGTACCCTCTTACTTTCTTCTTCAGCCCACTTAAATTGTATAAAAGTCCCTTTCAGATGCAAATGTAGAATGATTGAAAAAGAGGTCAACTTGGTCAGACTGTTTTATCCTCTGCAACCAAATGAATAAAGATGCAGATCAAAACCTTCTTTGCTCCTACCGTTTTACAACTGGTGAAAGACCTTAGAAAGGAAGGAATATTGCATGTGGTGTTAGAAAATTAAGGTCTGTGGGTGTGCTTAGGGTCAATCTGGGTCCATGTCTAACTCGGTATTAGTTTTTATTTGCGGTGGGAAATACAGTGTACTTGTATGACACATGGTCAATTTAATCCTATAAATTATATCAACCTCCATGTAGTCACTTTGATTCATTTTAGTTTGATCAGGTGTCATAATCTGTCATATGTTATGTTTTAGAGCCAAACAGGATTACAGTTTGAAGTTCAAAATGTCTGGTTTAACTTCAGAACTGAGACTTGGAGAACAGAAAGGAAAGTTTAAAAAGAGGAAGGCTTGTGAGGTCCTACAGGTTCTGACACTAGAAAATGGTCTTAGATAAAGTAGTGAGACATGATTTACTTTTGGAGTCTTGTTTTGTCAATTTTCAATAAAACCAGTTTGGGTCAATGGACCCGCAGTTCTGAACATCCATTTCTCATGTGCGTGCATGGAGAAATGGCTCAACACTTAAAGACCCAACCTCAAGGTTGCCTCACTGGCAATTTGTATCTGACACAGGCATTCAATGTTTGATGGTTCAACTATTTTGTTTGACTTTTAACATCAGAGAGAGACCATTAAATTCAAAAGCTACAGTCCAAGGTGTACTCACACGGATCAGAAAGCATACGTGCAGTTTAACGCTTGGATATAAAGTGTTTATAGTAAAAATTGTTGACATGTATTCAAAGGCATCTAAATAAAACGGAGTCATCTCAATGGTTTCAGGGTCATACACTTTACATGTTCTGACAGCCTTTGGAGTAAGTAATCATTTCCTTTGTGAAAGTCACTAATTGTGAAAAAGACAGATTTCTAAGGAGGTATAGCACTATGTGTACAACAACCTGAAACACTTTCCCAGAGAAACGATGATTATTTGTGATTTATGAAAGACATAAACAAGTCAGAATGAGCAAAGTTGCCCATTAATTATAGTTATTGTCTAAATAGTTTCATGTTAGATCACTACCATTTGAGCCATTTTCCATTGAGGATTCATTGTGGAAAACACCTTACAGAAAGTCTGACACTATTTTGCCCATTTCAGATTTAAAGGCATTTTAGTCTGTACTTTGGTGTACTCTCCTGCTCAAGAGAAACAAAAGTGGCTTAACTTTGCTGTTGTTGAGTGTGTAGGGTCTGGTTGAACACTGGAGTAAATCACTAGTGACCACCATATTAAATTGAGCGCAAGTATGGACTCAGGAAACATTTATTCTATACGGTGGGAAATACCCAGCATCCAGGTTCTGCGTTACGGCTCTGGGTTTGCTGTCACAGTGCACAGCACTCCTCCTGTGGTTCCACAACTCAGATGGCCTTCTGCACATATTTGTGACACTTTTCTTAATATTAATAATTAATGCCATGTAGTTGCACAACTTTACGGACACGTTCATTTGTGGCTGTTTTCACGTTTATTGTGCTGTTCATATTAGTCTCGATGTTTGCAGTTTTCTGGAGCGCAATTCGAAGCTCGACGTCATTCGCAGCAAATATATTAACTTGACATTAACAAAGATACAGCGGGACGGATCATCCGGGAATAGATGGACAGGGAGAGCCTAACTAAAACTATCTGGACATCAGACAAATTTTGGGGTTTTATGTCTGCTTATTTCCAAGCCCAAATAAGCAACTTCACGTTCAAAAACAAGCCTAAAAGCCCAGCCCGCGATTCATTAAATTTGCACGACTTTAGGAAAAAAAAAAAAAACAAGCCCAAAGCCGCTTATAATAATCGGGCTTGACGACAATACTCAAAATAGTTTCTTTTTTTCAAGCAACAAAATGCGTATCTCCCTCCATTGTTTACATCTGTCGCTGCTGATAATGTCGCATAGAAAAGACACGTAGAGGAAATAAAATTATATTACAAAAGAAAATAGTAACGCAATGTGATTTCGATAAGCAACTGTAGTCTGACTACTAGATTTGAAAAAGCAACGCGTTAGATTACTCGTTACTGAAAAAAGTGGTCCGACGTCATCACTGCAGCTTGGTGCTTGTGGAGGTTCCTCCATCATTCCCTCAGTGTTAGTATTTATTTAAATATTTTCACATAATTTATTTATAATTCTTTTTCTTTGGTGGTGGGTTTTGCATTGGGTTGTTTACTAATTTGGGTGCACACATTTAGTAAACACCTTATGTTTATTTAAACACATTAATGTTTATTTA
>CAEFZX010011713.1:0-32591 GCA_903066825.1 Alfaro cultratus | reverse complement strand
TATATGTGATGTAAATCTGCAAATTACCCTTTGACCCTTGTAAGTCATCAGAAAGCAACTGTACTAGTACGAAGTCACGTCTTTAAGGTCTAACATAAAAGTACATTTTGAAGTTCTTTTTATTGGAACCATAAAGAGTACTGTAAATTAGATTTATGAGTCTGAAAAATGAATTGCAGGTTGAAGCTGTTGGGTAAAAACCTTAAAATTCTTTGGAATAAGAGCAAGTAACACCTGAAATGCCCTTAACATGCAACTCTCTGTAACCATAACCCCACATAAGTGATGAGTGTAATTCCTGGTTGCGATATCTTTCACCGTATACATCGCCTCTTTGTCTTCTGCAGCTCTGTCCTATCGCTGGTACTTCAACGAGTTTCCCAACTTCATCAAAAAGGACGACGGACGCTGGTTTGTGTCGCAGGTCACTGGGAACCTGCACTTGGCCAAAGCAGAGTTAAATGACACTGGGAACTACTTCTGCTTTACTACCATCAATCTGGACATCAGCACCAAAAGCACTTTTAGCAAGGGCAGCCTGCTCACTGTAATGCCAGATGGTAAGATCACCGGATGTCTTTCTGCTACTGCGGTGGAATAATTGTTTTTTTGTTGTTGTTTTTTTCTGTTTTAGGATTCAAGCATGCATTTTTATCAGAATGCATGCATCAGGTGTGTGTGTGTGTGTGTGCAACACAACCAGCCACTTTGTCCTGTGAAGCTGATCACCTGACATAAAAAGATATATTTTCAACAGTCATAGCCATGTGTTGAAATTTTACAAAAGTTGCATTAAGAGTCCAGGGTAACTTACAACATCAGTGAACCGACTGGATTGGTTGAAAATTTCACAGAGACTATAAGAAAGGATTCAGGATAAATACGTCCCACTTGGTATGAAAGATTTTTGAATGACATAGAACTTTTATTTTGAGTCCAGTTTGATGATGAAGTTGTGATATTTGCCACTTTTCCACTACCAACGAATTGGCGTCCAAAGCGGCGCCTGGAAGTTTGGTTCTGAGAAATCAGATAGCACAACATCTTTGTCTCAGTTTTGAGAAAGTCTGTCAGTATAAAGAACATTTATGACTCTTCAAATGTTCCAGAGCTTTATTGTGACTGATGTTTCATGTCTGTTTATATTTATAGTGATTTTAAAGAACTTTATTATTCGTGTAATAATATCAAAATTTTGATAATTTTTGGATGTCGAAACCCCAACTATGTCTGCACCATTAAATGACCTGTTTTTCTCTTCGTTTTCAGCCAATCCCAGGAGGTCAGCACCAAGCATTAGGCTGCGCTTCCCAGCGGAGACTTACGCCCTTGCCGGACACACCGCCCAATTGGAATGCTTTGCAAACGGAAAGTAAGTTTTCAACAAGAAATTAGAGAATATTCTAGAAAAACTTTAATGGAGACATTTTTAACTCACATTTCCACTCAGCTCACCTCTCACTTTATTTATAGAGCAAAACAGATCTTGATCAAAGAGTTGATAAAAGCAAAGAGTCTGTAAAAATACACGATTTATTCAAAACATGGTACAATATAATTCTCTTTTTTAGGAAGCCTAATTTGCACACTGTACATGGAACTAGAATTTCTATATATACTTTGTGTATTTTTAAAATGAAAATACATTTATTCTCAACATTTCTGTAACCTTATATGTCAACACTATACTGGTTTATATACCATATCAGTGCAAGTTACTAAAATGATAAGAAAGGAACTTTTTTGGTAATTACATTTCAATTAAGAAAGAAGAAAGAAAGAAAGAAAATTTAGAATTTCTAAATTCTAAAAGAGATTGAAAGTAAGCACTCAGATTTTCTTTAACACATTAAACATTTAACTTAAAAACAATAAAACTGGAGCTTGTTTTTATTTATGGTTGCTTAGATCATTGCAGTAGTGGTAAAATAAAATTAAATCAGGCAGCAGCGTCTTATCAAAAATGTGGTAAAATGGATTTTAGCTAAACTTTTTATATATAGGAAGACATATGCAACACATAGGACCTCTGTTTATATAAATGGTTTTTTTTATTGAAAAAATATTTTTTTTATTCAGAAAAATATTCATATATAGAGAATTACTTTGTTCACAAGGAATAATTCTCCTCTTGTGAAAGTAAATCTGTATAGTAGGATCTGTCGTGTTATTGTGTTATTGCTCTCTTTCCCCACATGTCAATGTTGTTTTCTTGTTGTCTTTCCTTTGATGTCCTGTAAATCTCTTTGCCTGGGTTTCAACATGAATGTTGCTCCATAAATAAACTGGCCTTGTCCTAATTATGGAATTTGCTTCAATCCAGCAGCCAGTCAGGCGTAATGATGCCCCCTGCAGTTTAACCGTAGAAATGAAACTCTATCATTCTATTCAAATTAAAAACCCACCACTTTGGCTTGTGAGTTCAGTAGCTTCACAACTTCATAAAATTGTGACGCTACTGGATAAGCTTCAGACATTCATTAAAATCTGTTTTAATCCAGACTCACTTGCCGTCGCTCCAGTGACTGAGCTGTCATACATGACTCACTGATTTGTTGTTTTTCTGACTGTAGATATGTCTAAATTCGTTTGTATTTTTCAGTCCAGTCCCAAAGCTTCGGTGGAGGAAGGTTGATGGTTTAATGCCGTCCAAAGCAGGCTCCTCTGCACAGAGTCACACCCTCACTCTACCTGAACTCTCTTTTGACGACGAGGGAATTTATGAGTGTGAAGCCTACAACTCAGAAGGACGTGACACATACCAGGGACGCATCATTGTGCAAGGTACCAACCAGAGACGATTGTAGTGAAATGTGCCATTCACCTGGGATGTCTTGTCTTTGTTTGACCAGCCTCTCTCTCTCTCTCTCTCTCTCTCTCTCTCTCTCTGGCTCCATTCCTGCAGCTCAGCCGGAGTGGTTGCAGGTGATGAGCGACTCGGAGGTGGAGATCAGCTCAGAACTTCACTGGAGCTGCTTAGCTGCTGGAAAACCTCGACCCGCTGTCCGCTGGATTCGCAACGGATTGTTTCTCACCACACAGGTAACACACAGAACCTCTGTTGATCATTTCTGCTCCTTTAGATATCCTGTTTTAGATATTTTGTTTCTGAGCTCATAAAGTCCTGATTTTACATCATACTTCCCTGGTGAAATTCTAGTTTTAAATAATTTACATTTAGGATCGATTGATCAGGACTACAGCTGCTCTGGTAGAACAGCTGTGAGCTTCTTGGTTTTTATCCATAACTGAATTAGCTCTTGCTTGGTTGACATCAGTTGAAGACAGTACTGACAATTACTTCACTCTTTCCCTCACGTTATTTGGTTCATGCTTCCTGTCGTGAAAAAGGATCGGGTGACGGTGAACGGAGCGCTTCTGAAAATCAGCAACCTGGCCCTGGAGGATTCAGGGATGTACCAGTGTGTGGCTGAGAACAAACACGGCACTATTTATTCATCTGCTGAGCTGAGGGTCCAAGGTAAGAGGACTAATCAGGACTAATCTGTAGCGTAGCAGAGAAGAACGGGGAGGCTGTGAGCAGCCCATACTCAAACTGAGTGATTGTTATAATTTTATAACTCACTGTGAATCATCTTTTTTAAAAATTTTTATCTGGGAAAGGAGTTGCATAAATAACATGTGCTTACACGCTGAATGATGCTGCATTCTGACTTCCTGCATGCTGTGTCGCTGCTCCAGTCCAAGCTCCGGATTTCAGGCTGAATCCGGTCAGGAAGCTGATCCCGGCAGCCAGAGGCGGCCAGGTGGTGATCGAGTGTCGCCCTCGTGCGGCACCAAAGCCCATCCTGTTCTGGAGCCGTGGGACGGAGCTTCTGACCAACAGTAGCAGGTAACAGACTGTAGCAGAAACAGGAAAACATACATTGTTGCTCCCAGGCAGAAGAAAGACAAACATTTCTGAGATTTGATTTAAAAATTTTTTTTTCCTTCGACATTCCACGACAACTCTTTACAAAGTACTTTAACGTCATAATGCTGAAGGCCGACTTTGGTGCCTTCAGCGGAGTATTATGTAAAAAGTTCCTCAGAGCTGCCACTTATTCTGCATATTTTCCTGCTCACACTGCCACACTCTGCTGATCATCAGAAAAGAAGTTGATCTTATGCTAAATAAAGTCAGATTTGAAAAATCTACATATTGTCAGACATTAAAATTTCATAATAAATCAAAAAAGAGAAGTCTTTTTTTTCCCAGCTAAAAGGATGATATGAAAATAAGGCAGGAAACTATGTTAATATCTGTAAGCAGAGCTCTGGTTAGCCGGCTGTGTGTTTTTGTGTTGTTTTACGTCTTACGTTTGTCTCCTCCCAGGATCACAGTAACTCCAGATGGCACGCTGTGGATCTACAACATCAGCCGGGCAGATGAAGGAAAATACACCTGCTTTGCTGAGAACTACCTGGGCAAAGCCAACAGCACCGGACACCTGTCTGTTAGAGGTAAACTGTGGCTTCACGTCTCAGTGAAACCTAACACTGCACTCTCTGCACTCTGCCTGGGTCCCTGTTGCCACTTGAGGTTCATTCAGTTTGTTTGCCACAGATCTAATGTTGCCCTCTATTATTGATGGAATGGAACTCTGCTGCTATATCTGGGCTGTAGTTCAGGTACTATGTGAGCTTTTGAGATGCTAATCAGACGCTTCCTGTTGTGTAAGAAAAACACTTTGTTGCTGTAGTCAACAGATCATGACAACTCATTTGTGATCTGTGACCAAATGTTGACCGAACATTTCAACATTAGCTTCATCCGACCACAAACCTCGCCTCAAAACATGTTGTAGCATTTATTCAATCTCTAATCTGGCTTCTTTTTCTGTTTCATTTTGAGTAATGGCCTTCTCCTTTCTGAGTGACTTTACAATTAACACAGGACTTGTTCAATGTCAACATTAACAACTGCTGATAATTGGCATACTGTGTTGATGACTGTATGAAAATCAAGGCCTGGTCCTAGTTTGCACAGAATATATTTGCAACAAATTGGAAACTTTAGTAACCATCTGTGTAAGGCATTTACATATACCTAGATTATTTGATTATTTTGCAGATTAAATGCCAACCAGGTTTGGTTTGATAGTTGTTTCTGTGCCGCTCTTCTTACTGCATTGCCGTCTGTCCCAGCTGAGGAATGAGAAGACAACTAAAGAGAGAATCCCTACCCCCGGCGCTTTGCTAGCCCAGCTCAATATTATCTCTTAATATTTACATACATGTATTTAATTTGCAGATGCCACCAAAATCACACTGGCTCCCTCCAACGCTGACATCAACCAGGGGGAGAACGTGACGCTGCAGTGCCACGCCTCCCATGACCCCACCATGGACTTGACCTTCACCTGGGCCCTCAACAGGGTTCCGCTGGACCTGGAGAACTCGGCCGGGCCGTACCAGCGGGTGGAGGCGGTGAGCGCCGTGACCCAGAGCCTCATACCTCATCTCTGTGGCACAGCCTGAAGTCCTGACGTTTCAGTCTGCTGTGGGATCTCATTCTTTTATGATCCATTTGTCATGATCAGGTCTGTCACGATAACAGACGTTATCGGACGATAATTGTCCCAAAAATTATTGTAGTACATAACAATATTGTCATTTTGATCCCATTTTCCACTAATATGACGGTAACGGCATAATAATCCAAGTACCCCTCAGCCTGTCACGATACATTTTACTGGATGATAAATTACCCGAGAAATTATTGTGATAAACGATAATATTATTGTTTTCAGGCAATTTTCAAGAAATATATTTGTAATGACAAAATAATTCAAGTTTGTCCCCGTAAACACAAATAAACATGAATTTTGTTAAGAACACGTCACACTGGAACTGGAAGACATTTGATTAAATATCCAAAAATAAAGCAACCAAACAATTAAGAAAAAAAAAGGGAAGGAAAGGAAAGCTACACAACTGAAACTATAAATAGAACGGACTATGAAGTCTCTGTAAACCAAATGAAAAATATTGAGCTCATTTTAATTAATTATGTAATTAATTGATTAATTGCTTATCCCGACAGGCTTAGCTCTGATCATAATTGAAGGTGACAAGATAGAGAAATTGCAAAGAAAACATATTCTATCTCAACACTCTGCTGCTGATTCCTGTGATACCACACCTGGAATTCACAGCACAGTCAGCGCTTTCATCACTGTTCTATTTTCAAGTATGGCCCTTCTACGAATAAAAATAAAACTACACAAAGGACTCAGCTGCATGTGACTAAAATAGAACCCTTGGTGACTTTGCAGCAAAGAACCTTCACAGGAGATGTTACATCTGATTAGTTTCTTATTTCATTCATTTGTACTGAAATATTTTAATGTGCTCTCACAGGCCGATGCTCTAAGTGCACCCGTAGCTGCATTTTCCGCTACAGATGTGCGCGAAACATTTCCGATATATTCCGCTAATATCGAATCGCCTCCTTCCTCCCCTCTCGCGCCCTCCAAGGGTTTGTAAACTGCTGAGTTGCGCAATGACAGTCGCACGTGAATAAGCTTGTTCAAGCGATAAGTCATCAAAAACGTATCATCCATGCTCCCTCTATACTTCCTGTCTTTTTCTTCATCTCTCCCGCCTGTAGCAGCTGTCCCTCTGTCCTTTCAGAAGGAAAACATCGGCGACCTGCTGATTGTAAACGCTCAGCTGAGTCAGGCCGGAATATTTACCTGCACGGCTCAGACTGTGGTGGACAGCGCTTCTTCTTCTGCTAAACTGGTTGTGAGAGGTGAGTGACGTCAGAGCTTCTGACACCTGCTTCATTTTTAGATAGAAAATGGGAGTAGAGAGAATGTTTAGGATGTTTTATATATATACATAAATCAAAAATTATTTGTAATATATACTGTTAGAAAAATAGTATATTTTATATAGTAGTATATTTTATGTATTTCTGTTTTTTTATTAAATCATTCGAAGTGCCACTGATACCGACCCGTTTCGCTGGTACTGAACAGGGTTGGAATGTTTAATGATGTTGAAAGTGTTGGGAAATGAGACAGTTTCACCCTCTCAAAGATCAATACACGTTCCTGTTGTAAAGAACCCATCTCACCGGAACTGGAAGACATTTAAATGCCCAAAATAAAACAAACAAAATCCCACAATCATCCAAATCCACAAATGAAACGGATCGTTTACCTGTAAACAAAACTGCCGTTAGGAAAATATTAATGATCAGAACGGAAATAATCAGGCTCATTTTAATTGATCATGCGGCTGATTGTGACGGGCTTGTCGGCTCATCTCTAATGTTTCAGCATATTTATGTTTGCAATTTAAACACTACAGCTTTAGCTGTGGTTTGCTCTACATGTCTACTGGTGTAAGATAATTTACTTGCATTTATGTGATACAAATTTCTTTTTATTTTTTTGCATCTGCTGCTGAATTTCTGCAGTTGCGGAGACAAATTGCTGCCCATGTTGATTTGATTTGAGGCGTTGAGTCAAAGCCCAGCTTCTGACTGATTCATTTAAATACTGTGGACACAATGTGCTGTTTTGGTGCCCAGGACCCCCAGGACCACCCGGTGGTCTGCTGGTGAAGAACGTGGCCGAGACGTCGGTGGAACTCAAGTGGAGCCGTGGCTATGACAACCACAGTCCCATCGGCAAATACGTCATAATGGGTCGATCGTCTCTCTCGTCAGAGTGGAGGAAGATGATGACAGGTGTGTGATGAAGCGGCGTTTGGTCTAACGGGCAAAATGTCATCATGTGCAAAATCACTTTTTGAGCCAGGAAGTGAGAGAGACTGATTTTTCAGAGGTTTGTTGAGGGATTTATTGTCCTCTCACATTCAATAGAACCTCTCCACTCCATTATTAACAGCTACAATGTAGCGCCAAGGGACTTCAGTTCTGTTAACTATAGTATATATGAATAAACTGCTAAGTTTTAGCTACCAAAACTCTAGTTAACAATTACCCTTGAACATCTACAGTGTGAATAGCGAATGTTCAGTAAAATATCATTCCTGTATGCAAATTATTACTTCGCACAATAGAGTGGAAGTGACAAGGCAACAAGTAATAAGCCACATCATTTAATTTAAAGATGTGAACGTAGAAAGTGTCACAACACTGAACACACTGACATTTTAGTCAAATGTGATGCCACACAGGTCCAAAATGAATCCATTTGGCTAACAAAAAACCCAGCCTGTCCTACCAAATGGAAATGAAAAACTTAAACACACAAATTAAACAAACCGTTGTGGTTCAACAGAATATTCGTTTTGCAAAATGTTAAAAAGTGTTTCTCCCTCCATGTTTCTTTAAAATTTTGTTTGGAAAACGCGAACATTATGTGCAAAACTAAGAATATTGTTTTATCTTTTTAAAAGGATGTGTTCCTTTTAAGAAAATATAAGTCATATAAAAAAACAAAACCTGCAAGCAGTAAAAACCTGAGTGGACTTCCTAATGATCTGAAACTTTGTTCATTTTCATTTCCTCCATCTGTCCTGGACATTTCCAATGAAGTAACGACTGACTGTCTGTGTTTTGATTCTTAGCCTTTGTGTCATCAGCACATCGCAATATTTATTTATTTTTTATCAGTATTATCGCAAACTTTATGATACGGCCCAGCCATACATCTGCTATTCAGGCAGGGTGAGACATGTAGAAGCGATGTGCGGTGCAGCTACGTTCTTTGCTGTTGTTTGTGGTTATTTAATGAGAGTCCAAATGTAATTATTGTTCTTTAAAAC
Source organism: Alfaro cultratus (assembly GCA_903066825.1). NCBI lineage: Eukaryota > Metazoa > Chordata > Actinopteri > Cyprinodontiformes > Poeciliidae > Alfaro > Alfaro cultratus. The sequence goes on along the minus strand of CAEFZX010011713.1, from coordinate 23,846 downwards.
AACAAAATCTTGACACATTTCTTTCTGTGTTCCACCTTATCATTAAATATGCCGTAAAGGAAAGAATCAGTCCATAGAAATAAACCCTTTAATGTTCACACCAGAACCAGCAAACATCGAGGGGAATGCAGAGTCGGCGCGGGTGACCGGATTGATTCCCTGGATGGATTATGAATTCCAGGTCATTGCCAGCAACATTCTGGGCAGCGGGGAGCCCAGCATGCCGTCCCACGTCATCCGCACAAAGCAAGCAGGTAACGTCCCAAAAAGAGATCCCGGTCTCACACCGGCGCCCTGGCAACCGTTTCAAGGCAGAGTCATTTCTGCTGTAAGAGAAGTTCTCTAGAGCTACCCTTGAAAAATGATTGAACTTAATAAATAATTATGATACAAATTAATGTGTTTAACGTTTGAGTACAGACTCAAGAGTTGTGTTTGTGTTTTATGGGTTTTAAAATCATAGAAAGCCAACTTATTAGAGATACATAGGCTGTGTTGCTCACCCAGAGCTTGTCAGGAAATAAATGACCAGACCTCTGATGACCTAAACTGTGCAGTTCTCAACTTCTGCAAATGTTAGGAAATATTTTGCTTCCAAGGCTACTTCTCCCTTAAATGCTTTAACTATTTTCCAGACAGATTGTACTTTTTAAGCTTCTCCACCTATAGGTTTCACACCTGGTGTTCTATGTTTGCATGTTTGGATCACAGCACCTACAGTGGCCCCAAGTGGACTCGGTGGAGGGGGAGGAAACCGCAATGAACTGATTATTACCTGGACGGTGAGTAGATGGTCTTCAGCTTTTGTGTTGTCCATGACTGCACACTGTCTTATTATTCATGTAACGTTCACAGTAGCGTGCTGCTTTGCAACAAAACCAGGTTTTATGACGATACTTTTTTTTCCCTTCCATGGAGGATTTACTAAGAGAACAAGGTAGACCTTGCAGGGTAACACAGGCACAAAGAAAGGCTTTATAGTTACGATTTGTCGCATTAATAGCAACGTTTCACACAATGGTTTTACAATTCCTGTTAATTTCACAAGTGGCTCAATCAATAATCATATGCATACAATTTGGATTGTAATGATATCAAACAATTTTTACCTCAATTTAGCGGAAACTGTTATGTTTTGGCTTTTACGCTGCGATTCATCCAACCACACATTTCCAGACGCAGCCGCGTTCAAAACGTCCCAGCAGTTTTACTCCTCACACTCTGCTGGAGAGAAAAGACTAATGTTTCCATACACGACAGACTTTCTGTTATTTAGTTCCATACTCATAGAATGTATAGATCCAGAGGAGGGTCTAGACACACTGACTATAAAGAGTGTTACTCTTTATAGTCAGTGTGTCTTAGTAGAAAAATTAATACATAGATTTTTTTCATCTTTCATATAAAATTGTTCATTTTTAGCACCTCAGTCCCCAGATTGAATCTGGCATTTACAAAAAAGTGATCAGTGCATAGAGTAGTGGTTTTGTAATCAGAAGGTTGTAGGGTTCAGTGATCTCCCTCCACATGTCAATGTGCTCCAATTCACTTTATCTCCAAATTGCCTACCAATCTGTGTATTGCTGTGTAAACAGGGGTAAAGTGCCTTGAGAGGACGCGTTGACAGGAAAAGCGCTCCATAAGTTTTGTCCATTCACAACTTTTATTTCCTCTCACCTAATCAGAATGTCTCATTGCACTAAAACTTTAGTTTACCTTTTCTTGCTCTACTGTTATCCACCCATGTTTAATCACTCAACATTTAACAATGTCATTAAGCTGTGCTACAATGAAATACCTGATGACATTGAGTTCCTGCGCAAGGATGCTGCCCCCTGCTGTCATCAGTTGCTCACAGACAATGGAGGAGGTGGTAAATTGTTAATGTGGTGAAGTTCTAGTGCTTTATAAAAGAGAGTATGGGCCACATTGTGTGGGTTTGCATGAGGCCAGATGGTTCTGCTGTGGCATATCTATGATATCCGGCAGTGGTTCAGTGAATGATGATGAAACCAGGTGGGGTGTTTGGGGGAACCACGCGTCGTCAAGGTTCCAGTCTCCAAGACGAACCAAACCAAGAACCAGACCAGGATTTTGGTATTGAGAGGAAGAGATTACGCAAGATTACACATAGGCTTGTCACAATAAACAGTAAATCAATTAATCGCATGATAAATTAAAATGAGTTCAATACTTTTTATTTGCTTGATTTATCGTTTCTCTCTTTCTACCAAAAACTGGATGATAAAAGAATTTTTTTTTTCTGTTGTTTATTTTGGATATTTAAAATGTCGTCCAGTTCCAGTGTTACATGTTCATTAAAATTTAAAGTTTATTCATCTTTGGGAATGTGTTCTTGCATTATTATGCCTTTACCATTATATTTCTTGAAAATTGTCCCAAAGCAACAATATTATCGTTTATCGCAATAACTTCTGGAACAATTTATCGTCCAATAAAATTTGTTATTGTGACAGGCCTGATTACACAATTAATGGAGTCTTTAAAATATGTTTTGAGCCAGTTTGGCACAGAGTGATTGTAACAGAAAGTAGAGACAGCCGCGTTTAGAACGTTGCCACAACCGGAAGATCGATCTTGGACCGCTCACATCTCAAACTGCGGTCCGCGGGCGCCCCCTCGTGGTCCGCAAGGTGCTGCGTGGAAACGTCCGTTTACTTGCCGTAACGTGAGCTCAAAACCTAGCTTACCAAAGGACTGTGTTTATAAATAATGACGGATAAATGGCTTAAAACCAGATCACTCAAAAGAAAGACTGAAGATACGGCTGGAGAGAAAACAACGGCAGAAATACTATATGATCGGAGGAAGCCAAGTCATACGTGCTCAGAGTATTGGCGTGACTTTCGTGAGCGATTTGATTCTTTTGAACGAGTCTCAGTTGGTCGGAACTGTTCTTTTTTTAATGATTTTGCTTGCTTATAATGCTCTGCTCTCACGTCAACAGCTAGTTATTTTTGATTAATTTAAAAATGATTTAATCTACAAATAAATACAATAGAAAAATACAATTGACTGAAAATGGTGGATAATTTTTATATTTAATGGTGCAGAAGAGGATATTTGTTTCTACCAAAGTAACTCAATTTTATTTCTCTTTTATTGTGTTTCTAAATTACAGATAACCCCAAAATGTTATTAATGCATACAAACATTGGTAGTAAAGAACAACTTCTTCTTTTTTGATTTCCATGTATTTGACAATATTGGAAAGTTTTGAATCCACACTTTCAGAATCTGTAAATAACTCGAAACGACCCTGAGTGGATGTGTTCATGACTCCCATTTACAAAACAGAACCTTCCTTCTCATTAGGATGAACAGAGAAAACGACAATAGGAGAGTTAAGAGACTAATATTTGAATTTAAGGTTGCATATGTTAAGTTGCGTTTTTGTGGGGTTGTTTCGAGTCAGGTGATCCAGGAGGGTTTGTGAAATAGGTTAAATGGTCCTCAGGCTGAAAACGTTTGAGAAACTCTGTTCTAGGGTATTGATGACTGTGCATGACCGTTGTTGGCAGATGATGATTCACCGGATCGGGGCGACAGGCTAGTAACACTAACAATAACAACTCCAGCACTGACGCTTTTTCCTTCTTGTTCTTGCTCTGTCCTGAATCGTCCAGCCCATGGCCAGGGAGTACCAGAACGGGGACGGCTTTGGCTACATTCTGGCCTTCAGGAAGAAAGACACGCCACTGTGGTCGGAGGTGCAAATCCCGCATGTCGAGTCCTCTCGCTACGTCTTCTACAATGAAAGCCTGACGCCTTACACTCCTTTTGAAGTTAAGATCAAAGCATATAACCGGAGAGGTGAAGGTCCGTTCAGTCAGCTCTCAGACGTCTACTCCGCAGAGGAAGGTGAGTCTTTCACTTCGCTCCAGTTCAGCTCAGCTTTGAACTCTCACCGATCAGATTCTCATGAATTCTTGCAATGTTTGAACATTTGAGATTCTCGATAGATCTAATTAAAGAGTGATTAAATGCATTCGAAGTTGGGCTCTAAATATATGCAGAGATCATTTTGGGGGGAAAAAAAACATTCACCCAGGTATTGTCAAATGGCTCCCGGTTCACACTTTTTACATTCCTGCCATAGATGCTCACAGAACCTCCCCACTGTAAGACGAGCAGGAAAATTCCCCCCACCCACCCGCCACCCCGTCTCCAGCGGCAATGTTCTCTCCCACCACTAGAGAGCAGCCACAGCCTTGGCACAACCCTGAAATATTTACATGTTGTGTCAGTTTGTACATAAAAATAAGACCTTTATTTATCCAGAAGAAATTGCTTTCTTAACTGGGAAAAGGAGGGTGACGGAGAAGGAGTTGTAACATTAAGCAGCATTTAAAATTACACAACTAGACGATATAAACATAAAAGAACCCAATAAACTAGTTATCGCTTGTTATCTGAGGAGATGGGAGTGTCTGGTCTCTGGATTTCCTGCAGCAGACTTAAAGGACAACAAGCCTGTTACAAAGTTTTAGGAGCTGATAACAAAATGAAGTTTGCAGATTGATTTGATCTTTGTCTGCAAACTGTCAATGTATATAAAGAAAAAAGTCTAGTCAAACTCCCAGATTTAGACATTCAGGAACCTTTTTATATGAGTCCCATCAAGGGTACGGGTAGTTGATTGTAAACGGCATTTTTTTGTTTGTTTGTTTGTTTTTACCAAACCACATGACTTTGGTCTTAATGGTATTTATCTGAAGATTTCAAAAGGATTGTACTGAGACTAAGTTGAAGTCGTTGGAAGATACATGTAGAGAATTATGTCATCAACATAGAACCGTATGCGTGAAACCACTCCAGATTTAGCTGCTTTATTAGTAAAATGGACAGAATGGCGGGGTCAAGTCTTCACCCCTGTGGAACATTAGTTGGTATATTATAATTTAGTTTGCTTTATGAAGTTTGTCGCCCCTCCGTAGAGCCAACTGTGAGACCTTCAGGCATCAACGCCACAGCACTGTCAGCCTTTGAGATCCAGGTGTCATGGGAACCCATCCAGCCGCTTAGCAATGGCATCCTAAGAGGATATGAGGTAAGCAGCTTCACTCACTAACATGGCTGCAAATCAAATGCTATGGTCATTTTTGTTTTTTTCATGGGAAAACCAGCCCCCAAAGCATAGCAACCTGTACCAAATAGGTGAAATAGTTTTATGGTCAACAAGTTGCCCAGTCAGGGCAGCATCAGAGAACCGAGGTGCATTTGCTAACCAAATATAGGCATTTGTTTGTATGAACAGTTTCTGGTAATCTGGTGTCATTTCTATGACAGGAAAGTTGTTTGATGAAAGAGCCAGCAGCTCGGTTGATATTAGTGGATAATAAATCACTATCTGTTCTCTCAGACAGCGTTTTCATTGCTGCTTATGCATATAACCTACCATTTGACCTATTGTAAAAGGTGGACTGATTGTTTATTACTCCACATCCAGGCTCACATTATCAGCTTTTCTGGTTCCAGTCCAGTTCAGAGCAAAGGCAATTTTTTTTATTAGTGACAGGAAAGCTGATGTCAGCAGCTGATTATTGGTTAATAAAATTATGACAATCAATTTTTATTTTCCTGTTTGTCAACCTCAGCTGGTCATTACGTGTGCACTGCAAAAGCACAAAATTTCACCCAGCATTTTTGGTCCAGTATCTACTTTAAATAAGACAAAACTAACTTACAAGTAACTTTTCAGCAAGATATAGAAGCTTGTTTAAAGTACACAGTTTCTTAATATTGATGAAGTATTTGTTCCATTAGCAGATTATTTAACTTAAAACACTGAAAATAATTCTTATTAGTGAAATAATTTGCCATTGGAACTAGAACGTTTTCATCAATATTAAGGCATTATTTACTGAAATGAGCTCCTATACCTTACTGGAAATTTACTTATGAGTTAGTTTGTATTATTTCAACTGTAATAAGATATTTGCACTGGAAACTAGACCAAAAATACTGCATAAGATTTTGTGTTTTTGCAGTGCGAAGACTGGAAAACCAAAACTACGAATGAAGGGGCAGAGGAAACCTAAGTGTCTGTGTTTGTCCTCAGATCCGATACTGGCGGCAGCATGAGAGAGAGGCGGCTGCGGACCGGGTGAGGACGGCCGGCCTGCAGCCGACAGCCCGGGTGTCCGGCCTTCGACCGAGCACGCGGTACAACGTGGCCGTTCTGGCGTACAACAGCGCCGGCACGGGGCCTCCGTCGCCTCGCACCGCCGTCACCACCAGGAAACCACGTACGGCCGCAGTTCTCCCCTGGCAACGCACGCATTCCAGTCCAACACCACTCAGCTCTTTTAGACTTTCACAAAGTGACTTTGCCAAAGTCCAGCATACAGTAACTCTGTTCGCTTTAGTACGTCAGCTTCCTGCAGTTAATTAATTTATTTTTTTAATCTTTTTTATTGGAGCCAAACAAATTACAATACTCAATTCTTATTGCACATATACACCCATCAACACACTTAGAAAATCAGAAATACAACGCACTTGGTTTCTTTTTCAACAAAATGAAAACATTTTTAATTGAAAATGAAACTAGAGAGCAATCCCAACCAAGCCAGCCAATAAAAAAAAAAAAAAAGTTTTGTTCATGTTTCTTTGAGCATTTAAAAGACAAAGCAATTACAATTAGTAACAAAAATTGTATAGAAGTGTAAAACTAATTGTGATGACAGACTGGATGTTTCCTGGTCACCTCTAGTCAGAGCAGACTTTCTATACCTTTGCTGTATATATATAACACCTTATGTGTACATGATGTGTATATATATATTTATATACTGTATATATATATGTATTTTATGAATGGATACCAACAAAACGGCATCTGATCCTCTGAATCTGAGTCTCTGAGGAAATGCAGCCCAAAATGTTCATTTTCTTAACTTAGTCGACTCATAGCAGAAAACTGGATCCTTTCTGCCATTTTCCAAACCTGCCTTACTTAATTTTAGTATTTTATATCTAATATTTTGAATGGCTGTCCTTCAATTTTAGCTCCCAATCGTCCTCCGGGCAACGTGTCAACTGAAACCAAAGGCTCTGAAGTGACGCTGAAGTGGAGTCATGTGACAGCGATGCACAACGAGTCAGCCGTGTTGGGCTATAAGGTCAGTTCTCTGAACACAGGAAGTCTAACCGGTCAGCACTGACCTCAGCTGCAGCTCAAAACAACAACAGGACAAAGGAATTTCTTCCATTTTGGTTAGTTTTACTTTTATGCAAATCTTCTGTTTCCGAAATGCTCTCCTGTCCCTGTAACGAAAGTAAATCTTTATTTCAGGAGACTTTACGGATGCATTCATGTTGAAGATCCTGCCTCGCCGTTTCCCTATGAAACCTAATGTTGCATGTTTTTTTTTGTTGTTGTTGTTTTTTAAGCTTTTTTAAGAGCTGCTTGCGTTGCTATTCTTCAGATTCTGTACAGACATGAAGACCAGACTGTAATGAAGTTTCTGGACAAGTCGAAGACGTCAGTGACTCTGCCGCTAACTAAAGACTACGGCTACGCGCTGCTGGAGATCCGGACGTGGGGCGAGGGCGGAGACGGGCCGTCTCATGAGGTTATCGTGTCCCAGGACTCTGGTAAGATGTGACAGTCTGAGTGACATCTTTCACTATTGAGAAGTAAAAGGAGATTATTAGAGGAAGCAGAAGTTACCATGAACACCCACTCTTCTTTTTTTCTGCTTTAAACTGTTTTCCCCATCTTTCTCCTTTTTTCCATCCATCCATTTTCTAACACCTTTGACCCTAGTGGGGTCAGCAGGGGTGCTGGTGCTGGTGGAGAGCCGGGGTCACCCAGGACAGGTCACCAGTCTGTCGCAGCTTTCTTCTTCTTTTCTTTTTCCTTTTTATACCATATCTGTGTCCTTTACGTTTGAAATAAACTAAACGCAAATTTTATTCAAATTTGCGTTTTATTCAAAACGCAAATTTTGAATAAAACGCAAGTAATTTACTTGTAAATCACAAGTAAGTTACTTGTGATTTACTTTCACAAGTAAATCACAACTTGTGAAAGTTGTGATTTACTTTCACAACACTCCGCTTGTGAAAGTAAATCTGTTTGACTTCTCCATGGCATTCAAACAACAGCGCTGAGAGCCACACTACCAGACAGGCCATGGTAAAAAAAACAGAAATGGACAGCAATAAATCAAATAATCACATGATAAATGAAAACAAAATCAACAGTTTCCATTTGGACGATTTATCATTTTTTTCCCTTTTCTCTCTTTCTGTCAAAAATTTCAATGATAAAAGTCTTCACTCCGGTGCTTTGGTCTCAATTATCCCATTTTTCGAAGGACAATTTTGTTTACAGACACATCATAATTAATTTTATTTGATATTTCTGTTGTATTGTTTGTGTTAAATGTTAATTAGAATTTAAAGTTTATTGATCTTTGAGAATGTTTTGTCATAACCATTATGCTACTTGAAAATGGTCTCAAAACAACAATGTTATCATGTATCGCAATAACATCTGGGACGATTTATCGTCCAGCAGAATTTCTTCTTGTGACAGGCCTGTTGTACCAGTTTTTAGCTGTTAGCTAATTTTTGTCTGTTGTACCTTTAGCAAGTCAAAATACAACCCCCCCCCAAAAAAACAACTTAAGAACAGTTGACTCTATGTACACCCGTCTGTGTGAGTCTGAATACTTCAGTTTAAACCAAAAAGCTGAGGCTCTTTCCTCCTTTCATCCCCACAGACACAGAAAAACACTCTGACCTACACTGAGCCGTGCTGCTCTCTCTCTCTCCATTTCACAGGAACCGGAATGATGGTGCAGAAGGACGCCTCCTCCGCCCTGACCAGCTCCCTCCTCCACATGGCCACTGGCCCGGTTCTCTTGGCCCTCAGCCTCCTGTGATCTGTTACTGTTAGTGAAGCGAAGGCTCCAGGTGGACTTTAGATTTCATTCCTAATAATAACAGTTTTAATATCTCAATGCAGTGGAGGGAACCAGAACTTACCACTCTGGGTTCTTTATGAACATAAGCTCTTAAGGTGCAAACAGAACCGAGTGAGTGGATGGTTAGCATTGTTAGCTTCTAGATGTGTGATCTGAAATTCCCTCTAAGAGCAGCTATCTACATCGTTTAATTTGGCAAAAATCTTTCATCTGCTGCAGTTGTTTTCTGCATGTCAGGTCTCACTGTCTTCCCGTTACCCTGGACGTGCATGGAGCAGCGTAACCCGACGCAATGAAGGCTGCATGTTGTTCCCTCCATCCCCTCCAACCCCAACGCCGCTGCAACTCCATCTTTAGAGAGGAGGGTCTTGATTGTTTCTGCAAAACCAGGGACTAAGCACATGCTTTAAACTGGTTAAAGTTGAGTTGAAACTTTTAACTTTAAAATATTTTTATATTATTATTTTTTTTTTTACTTTTTACCCTAATAAGCATGGCATTCTGGGGTTAATATGGTTTCACTCTGCATTCACAGATATTTTAGGGAGGATGATTAGACGGCTGGGGTGGTCAGCTCTAAAAATATCGTGGCCATTCTGAAACCAAGAAAATCTGAATTTTGTACTCTGATGAAAAAGAAAAGCGTTTTGGGTAACAAACCACTGTAGCTGCCATGTTAGTGCCTCAGCACTGCAGAAGAAAATGATTTGTTTCTGTTGCGCTCCTATTTCAGATTAGCTCACAGTAGCAAGTGTTAAATACAGAACATAGGCTTTTGTCTTTAGGTAAAAAAAAAAAAGTTGACGCCTTCAAAACAGCAACTTAAGTTCCCGCTATGGTAGATTAGAAAACGAAATGTCCTTTCTGCCATTTGCTCTGACCGCAACAATCGGACGGACCTTTAAGCTGACTGGCTTTGTTTGTGTTTTTGTCTCTGTCGTAGCCGCAGCAGACAGCAGAGCACGTCCGCTCGTTTTTATCGTTGATAGAATTGTGCCTGCAGTGTAAAAAAACCGTTCGTGTTTGATGTGTTTATTGCCGATCATTTTCTGCCGATAAGGCTAATCACCGGCGCTGACTCAACACATCTGATCCTCTGCAGTTCCCCGAACCCACCGAGCCTCCAGAACACTCGCCGCCTCCTGTTGTTTCGGAAGGTTCTTGCTGTTACTTTTATTTATTTTTTGCCTTATTTATTTCAGTGTGTTGATTTTTATTTATATATTTCTTGTTTTGCCAAGAACTCTTTTTTATTCATATTATTTGCGCGGATTTTTTTTTGTCAAAGTGTTTGCACTGTCTTTTATTTGTTATGCAGGATTTAGTTCAGGGGTGTCCAAAGTGTGGCTGGGGGGCCGTTTGTGGCCCCTCCATCCCAAAAAATGTAAAATTGTCTGTTCTTCTTAGGTAACAGTCCAATGTCCTTTTTATGTTTTAGGTCTTCACTTACATTCATATTTCATAAAAGTTTGTTTATTGTTGAAAAGGTGAAAGAATAGACAAAAAACCCAATAAACTTTTTTTCTTTCTTTCTTTTTTTTTATTATTTCATGAATTTTGTGACTCATCTGTAGTTTAAATTGACCAGTTTGGACACTACTTGATTTACTTGAATGGAATTTCCCGGAGTTGCTATTATAGCCTATTTATCAAAACATCGGTGCATAGTGCAGATATGAAACTGTCTGGTTTTAATTTAAAGCTGCAATTCTGCTTCAGTTGAGTCATGTATGTCCAACCAAGTAATTATGATCTAAGACGTTTTGCTGATTTTATCATTTGAACAAACGGCAGTTATTACTGATAGTCTTCTGTGACCTTTAGCCTCTGATCCGAGTCCATAAACAGGCAGGAAGTTGTACAACAGCCTGTTTCTGCAGCCTGTTTGCACCACTAAGCTCTCATCTGAAGCGCTCAGCAAAGCTTGGGTCCGGTTTCTCTTCAAGTGAAGACTGAAGCACTTACAAGAAAATTAGCCTGGTGCAAATGTTTCCTTCAAACTCTAGATGAAGTCCTAGTTAGACTTAAACTACACAGGTGATTTAGTGAGTCCGATCTGTTGTCAACCTGCAGTCTTTATATAGTGACAGAGTTCTGAAGGAAGACTGCAGAATTGATATTTAAATCAAATACAAAAAAAGGTAGAAATGTCACCTTTTTGTCAGGTTTGAGGACAAACCTTTAATTTATCGTTGAGTTGTGCCTAAATCCATGAACGTCTTCATATTTAAATGGCTTTGACGACCAGACTTGTTGTTTACTTTGCTGGTGGTTGGATAATAGACTACTTGATTGTACACATGCAAATGCTTTATCAGATCATTTCAACATATTTTGTGTTGCACTTTTATGATTTTGAGTCAGTTAGTTTGTGATGTATCAGGAAAGGTTTTCTGTAGCCAGCGAAGCTTAGGGCTGCTGTTGGTGGTGGCAGATGAGTGCAATGTAATGTTGCCGTTGGTTACCTCCAGCAGTCGGTGTCAAGTTAAAACCTGGGAAACATTTTCTATATTAGCTGGGGAAAAAAAAAAGATTTTTTTTTTTCTTGACATATATAGTCTATATTCCTCTTAGTGCTTACATTTTCTAAAGACAGTAGGTTGCCATTTTGCCTAATAGTTTTTAATTTGGGCTCTACTTTGAGGCAACATGACCCACCATTCAACCCCTCATCCAGAACAGCTTATGAAATACATAACCTGTTTATACACGACTTTTAACGCCTGCTCTGTCTTCCACTCCCAAATGTAAAGCATCACACAGCAGTTGTCAGAACCACTGAATGTAGTTATGGTGTGTGTCGTTGTGCTTTATACTCTGTACAGTGTTGTGTTTTTAATTTTTTTTATGCCTTCAGTGTTCAATGCAGAGCCATAAGGATGTGTGACCATATATGGGAGCGTTGGCCAAACAGACCTGGCTGTATGCTTAGTGTTTACCTTCCTCCAGGTGGTTCCAGTCATGAGCTTGAATCAGTTCTGGCTTATTTTGCCTTTAGGTCTTTTTATTATTATTATTATTATTATTATTATTATTAATAATTTATTTTATTTTATTGCAACTTAATGGAAGGGGCAAGAAGATTGCTACATGTAAAGCTGTTTTTAAATAAACACATTGGAATTATATTTGAGCAAAGTGTTTATTTTCTTTTATGTCAACTCATAAAAATCACTGCCTGACCTTCGTTTTTTGTTGTTTTTTTTTTCATTTTATTTTATTCAAATAAAATGCAAGTAACCCACACAAAGTTGGTGAATTCAGTTCAGTTCAAAGATATGATATTAATTCCAAATGGAAATCAAATGTTTTTTGCTGCATGATGACTGGACAGGAAGGATTTCTTATGCAAACACACAATTATGTCCATATAAGACCAAAATATCCAACATGAAGAACAGAGACAATTAAACTAGTGGGGTTTTTTCTTTTCTCTGTTTCACCAATAATAACTCATCCATTTCAACAAATCAATAATTCTCAAATCATGTATGAATTAAGTTCAGCTTTGTCTATCCATCCTCTGATTCACAACAAACAGGGTCTGGAAAACATTTTAAAAAAGAAAAAAAAAAAAAAATTGTATAGAGAAAGATAGAACAGATTCAAGCCATAAAACTGAGCATGCATGTGGTGACAGTGGAAAGGAAAACTCTGCTTTAACAGGTTCAGCTTTTTGATGCAGAAAAATGACAAGAGAATTTGAACTTTTTTGTCCATCGTATTTGCTGGATGTGGCATCATGAAGCGTTTATCTGCTGATTTAAAACCAACAAATAGCCTCTGGATGTGAACAGCAGGAAAGCCACAACATTCACAAATATTTACTGATTTAGTCATTAACCAAGACTTATTGGAACTGAAAGAACCTTTTTGTGTGATTGTGTGTATTAAATTTAAAAAGTGATTATATTAATCATCCATTTTCTTACACCCTTGTCCCTAGTGGGGTCGGGAGGTGCTGGTTTCTATCTCCAGCTACGTTCCGGGCGAGAGGCGGGGTCAACCTGGAGGTCGTCAGTCTGTCGCAGGGCAACACAGAAACAGACAGGACAAACCAGGCACACACACACTCACACATAGGGAGAATTTAGAGAGACCAATTAACCTGACAGTCATGTTTTTGGACTGTTGGAGGAAGCAGGAGTACCCGGAGAGAACCCACCATGAACAGGGAGAACATGCAAACTCTGTGCAGAAAGACCCCAGGCTGGGAATCGAACCCGGGACCTTCTTGCTGCAAGGCAACAGTAATACCAACTGCACCACTGTGCAGCCCTTTATATCAATCACAAACCCTCAAATATATGAAATAGATTTTTTAATTGTTCCGCCTCGAGATTGAAGTAATTTTTCAAAGTTTTTAAACCTTTCCTCACTTTTTAAAAGTAAAATGTAAATAGAAATAGAAAACATTTCTTTTTATTTCTTTTACCATGTTTCATTTTGTTTTCAAAAATGTCAGAAATTATCTTATTGATTCAATTAAAAATAATGACATACTAATTCAATCTTAATAACCTGAACTAACTGAACATGATATTTTTTTTTTCTAACCTTCCTCTGATTTAACACAAGAACTGAATTAACTTTCAGGGTAAATATGAGTGACAGGAAGTTTGACATCATAACGTCTGAACCCTGAAAGGTTATTCCAGTTTTTCTTTAAGGGTGTGGACACTTATGCAACCATCACAAAGACAATAAAGCTTTATTGTCTTTGTCCAGAACACCAGCTCAGTTATTAGAAAGAGAAAAAAAAAACTCAGGTAAGTTTGGAATTGTTATTTTGTGAAACTCTACGTGTAAAACTTCTTAGTCGTCTGTAATGTATGTAATGTAGCTTTAAGGTTCAGTAAGCCAGCAACGTAACAAATGTAGTGTTTATGTGGAACTGCCCCTTTAATAGCAGCTCCCCTTTGGCTCATTAAATGTTCCTGTTGCAAATCAACATTCCAAGCAGGAAGTTGCAAGCTTCCTTCTCAGAGATATGTCTAACTCTTAATGTTTTATTTTATCACCTGTCTTTATATCATTTTCATTTATAGAGATGCTGTATAAACTGATTACACCTATCGCTGCTCCCAGCCTGATACTGCGGCTCATTTTCCTGGACTTCCACATGTTTGACCGCTCTGCCCTTGAAGTCAGGTCATTAATCAATTTCATCAGCTCTCCATCACGCTGAGTTCTTATCAGCTGCACTTTGCCACCATCTATTAGTCATTAATAAGAATAATATAAATAAGAACCCTCCTTAGTGAAGTCAGGACTCTGCCTTGTTCCTCGTCAAGAACGGTACCGATTTTTGTCTTATGCACAAATAGAATGTTATTACTTAGAGAGAAATTTAATTGGTATTTATATTCAAAACCTCCACGCTTTCTGTTATTAATTTCTTTGACCTTGCAGATCTACATCAGTGAAGGGATTGGAACTCCAAACGGGACAAAATGACTAAACTACTCCTAGGTAAACCATCTTCATTCACTCTTCAAGCCGATAAGCCTTCAAAGCAAAGACAGCAATGAATGTGTGTCAAATATATACGACTGTCAAGCTGCTGTTGCTGCTCCTCCTTCTATTTGCTCATCATGATCATAATCATTATGTAAAGTTTGGATTATAGATTTGAACTGTTTAGGTGAACATTTATTAGAGATAATAAGATGATGTAGGAGTTGGTACCTCAAAAATGAGGTCAGCAGCTGAGAAATAGTCTAACTTTCTTTTCAGTTATAGGTATGTCCAAATAAATATAAAAATACATACTGGAACAAATATGAACCAGACCATAGGAGCGGGTCGCTCAGTTGGGTTTGGTGTGCAACAAATATGTTTTATCTGTCTCTCTGCAATCAGGAAGACCGTGGTCTTGCTGTTTTTTTTATTATGATGTGACATTTTATTTTTGTCAGTAAAGTATAATCCTTAATTTCTATGTTTGTGTTTGGTTCTTCATAATCGTCCTCTCTCTCTTTGTCTGATAGCCGCCGTGGGCTTTCTGGTCCTCGCACACATCGGTGAGTTTCTGCTGTAAAATAAATAACAAAGTTGCACTTTTTTTAGACCGAATGCTGACCATCTTTATGGCTTCTCTCCAAATGCCCTCAGCTTCATCCAATAAGCTGGTGTGTCACATGACCAACTGGGCCCAGTACAGACCCAGTGTTGCTAAATTCACCCCGGACAACATTGACCCGTTCCTCTGCACCCATGTCATCTACGCTCTGGCCACCATCAACAGCTTCAACCAGATCACTCCCATTGAGTGGAATGATAAGGAGCTGTACTCCAGCCTTAACGGCCTCAAGAAATAGTAAGTCTGCATAGCGACCAAGGGGGTAGGAAGGAGTCTGTCACTGGGGGGGACGCATATCAGAAACCTGACAGATCAGTAAATAACTCGAGCAGAAATGTCATAAACAATTTTGCCATCAACACGTCAGTAACGAGTTACTCTAATCTGGCCCCTTGTTTCAGTAACAAGTATTCTAACACGTTACTATTTACAATCCAATAATCAGATTAGCACAACAAGCTACCAGATTCTGGTAATGGTCAAAATGCTTTGATATAAGTTGACTGGCAATTGAACAGGTTCTGCCTCTTTCTAAAGATGAGGTAAAAAAAAAAAAACAGCTCATAAAAAATGGACTCAGCAGTTTTAAACTCAACACAGCAGATTGACCAACAAAAATAAAATCGAAACAAGTTTTGTTCTTCTTGATAAACTCTCTACATCAGTGCAACAGTTTGATCTACAAAATAAATAAAAATGATACTTTTCACATCTAACAGACACCTTAGCTCCTCACTGATAACTCAGTCTCACTTTCCAGCTCTGCATTCAGCAACTTGCCAAACATGAGCCATGAAAAACACTGAGGCAAAAAGCCTAAATGTTTTTTTTTCTCCTGTCATTTTTAGCCACAAACATTTAACTAAAAATATCTACTGATATGTGTTACTGTCTCTGCCTCCCTCTAACTCTCTCATAGCCACAGATATTATTTCTGGGGCACAAAATTGACTAAAAACATAATGGAACCCTGAAAGCAATCCCAAGAGAGATAAAAACAAAACTGATATGGCGATAACTCTAATAGAAGTATGCTACTTACCCTTAAACCTGAATCAAATTTCATTATCCAGAATTCTGGACCGCATAGTGAAAAGGCAGTTCAATGTTTTGATTCCAGCGTGTTAGAAAAAAACACGTCTAAAAGTTGCAGAGGCATCAAAGACTGGAGTTTGACTTTCCTGATCTAAGGAAACCTTGCAGAGTTAACCAAAGCATTAACTTGCAGCATGCAGTCCTCCTACTTCCAACTTTTAGGAAAGAGGACTAGAGAGTACGTTCCAACTCTCAAGAGACAGTACCTTCCTTACCAGGCCGCCTGAGAGCGGTGTTATGGAAGAGACTCTGGTGAATTGTTGAACCTTGCGGCCATGTCTCATGGGGGATTTTGTGGGGGAATACTGCAGGAGTATGATGTGTCTAGGATTGGAGAAACCTCTTCAACAATCTGGCATAATGAACAGGATCTCAAGGCCCAGTCGTTCAGAGGAGGTTGGTTATTTGATCAGTTTGCTTCCTGTGCCTCCTTAGGAAGATTTCCCTGGGGAAGAGCCAAAACTCATGTGAGAGATTATGTATCCCAGCTGGCCAGGGAATCTTTGGGATTCCCCAAAATGAGTTGTAGGTGTCACAGAGGAGAGGGACATCAGAGATTCCCCCGGACTTGACCCCAGAAAACCACACAGGATGGATGGAAATGTTCCATTTTTCTAGTCCACTGCTAAGCTGTTTAAATTACATTGGCCTGGCATGATTATGATGGCAAGTTTCTTTACTTGTTTTAAGGTTTACCCTATTTTCTGCCTGTCTTTGTCACTTAGCAACCCTGCACTGAAGACTCTGCTGTCTGTCGGAGGCACTGTAAATGGAGTGAGCCCGTAAGTCCCAATTTATCAACACTTACTGTTAAATGCAGTGAACGTTTCTTAAGTACTGAATCCTTATAGCAGATATAAAATGTTTTCCTTTCAGATTCATTGCCATGGTTGGCAAACCAGAGACTCGACAAGCCTTCATTAAGTCAGCAATCAGCTTCCTGCGCACCTATGACTTTGACGGGCTGAATCTGGCCTGGGAGTATCCTGGACACAACGGCAGCCCACTGCAGGACAAGGAGAGGTTCACTCTGCTGATCTCGGTAAGCAGACCCTTCATCACTACCCCTTACAGCAACGTCTAATGTGCTGTTATCTATTATTTAACTTCTGCTTTGGAGAAGTTTGTCCTTAGTCCTTATGTAAGATAGGATCATTCAATTGTAGATGGAACAGTACATTAGATTTTTGCTTATTTTCAGTGTCAAAACAAAGGTTCTCATTTAAAAATTGAAATCTTTGTCTGTCTTTCTGCGTACAGGAGCTGGCCAAGGCGTTCCAGGATGACGCCACAGATAACAGGAAGACAAGGCTGCTACTTTCAGCCAATGTGGCCGGCTTCGTTTCAACCATTGACGTTGCATACGACGTCAGCAAGATCGCGGCGTAAGTTTCACGACCATGAAGTCATTTATGCTTGTAGTGTGCAGTCATCATCTATTCCGGTCAAGACCGAGAGGAATAGACAGTCTTAAATACCAGATCAGCAAACTGGTAAAAGCAACTGCTTACATAGAGGCGGTCACACTTACTGATTATTAAAAACGGGAATTTAATCTGCAGCACCTGCTGCTTATTTTCCTCTTAAGCTTTATATAAGGAGTGAAGATCTTTGATTCTCACAAACAGGGTTAATCTTTATTTAACAAGTATTAAAAGTAGGTGCCTGTCACATGATATTGTGTCTTAATGATTTTAAAACCTGGGAAATATCACATCCTTTTTGTTATACCCCTAAACACATGACCCTAGAAAAGGAGGATGAATTGTTTTATTACCATAATTTAATATTCTCAGCAAACAAAGATATTAAGAACATATTTTGTTTTATATTAAGAGTTGTTTTTTTTTTTTATAAATTGTTTGCTATCCTAGTTTTTTTTCCTAAAATGTTTATATACAATACTTATACAGATCAATACTTGCATATTTGCACTAATTCATTCTTGCTCTTCTATTTTTGTAAAAACACTGTGTATACACATATTTACAAGAAAGAAAAATTACATTTTAAAATATTTCTGCTCAAAATTTCTTCATTGAGATAAATCTGCTTCTGAAATAGCTTGAAATCGTTCATTGACCAAGGCAGACAGTCACACAGTAGTCGCTCACAGGACCTAATTGTTAAGAACAGCCTCATTTCCCTCGTTTCTATGAATTTTGGCTTCATGTTAATCAAAAATGCTGTTTCTATCTGTACTCCAACAGCGGTTTGGACTTCATAAACATCATGACCTACGATTTCCATGGACACTGGGACCCAGTGACTGGACACAACAGCCCACTGTACCGCAGCTCTGTTGACATCGGATCACAATTTCACTACAACATCGTAAGAAACTAGAACTAGATCACACTGGTTCTCAACTGACTTGTAAATATAAGTTAACTTATATTCAATCTACATTCACGCTGAGTGAATACAGATTGAATAAAAACATATACAGTATGTCACCAGCACTTTAAAGTGGTATTTACTGTAAATATTGTATTCTAAACTGAAGATCCTAGTTTACTGTTGCTTGTCAACCCAGCCAGCCTTCTGGACAGACTTCATCAAATTTGAGTGAATGTTTTATATCCACATTGTAAAACCTTTCACATTGTACTTTTTCAAACTATTTTTCCACAGAACTCCTCAGTGTCTCACTGGCTGGCTCAGGGGGCACCAGCGGAGAAGTTGCTCCTGGGTTTCCCAACATACGGCCGGACCAACCGTCTCACCACATCGGCGAACGGACTGGGAGCTCCATCCAACGGCCCCGCAGACGCTGGGCCCTACACCCGTACCGCTGGCTTCTGGGCCTACTACGAGGTACGGCTTCAACGTTAACGAACTCGGTTAACTTTACGGCACAAGTCAGAAATAATTGATGTGTGCCATAATTTATGATAATGAGCAATTTTTGTAAAAACAGTGGAATAAAACTATAAACGTTGATCTACGTGTAATGAGAAAAGACACATTTAGAGCAGAAAGTTGGATCTTTACATTAGTTGTGCCAAGTTTAATTGTTTACAACTCAATGTTCTGTTTCGGTTCTGCTCCCAGATCTGCGACTTCACTAACAGTGCAGCGGTTTCCTGGATCTCTGAGCAGCACGTTCCTTATGCCACCTACGGCAGTGCTTGGGTGGGCTACGATGACAAACGCAGCTTTTCTTCCAAGGTAAGTGAAGCTGTTTTTCATTCATTGGTTCAGTCATATTACCCGTTTCTATCAACCTGATGGCCATTTCTATTGATCTTGTAGGTCCAGTTTATGACTGCAGCGTCTTTGGGCGGCGCTCATGTGTGGACTCTTGACATGGATGACTTTAGCGGATCGTTCTGTTCAGAAGGACCATATCCCCTGATCAACCACCTCAGACTGTCAATGGGTACATTTTCTTTTTCTCATCTACTATCTTTTAGCATGTTCTTTTTTAACCACTTGATTGATTTTTTTTTTCTGTTGTCCCCATATGAAGGTTTTGCTCCAAAGCCAACTACCACACCACGACCCACAACCACCAGGGATCCCATTGCCGATTTTTGTGCTGGGCGTCCTGATGGGCTGTACGAGAACGCAGCTGATAAGACCTCCTACTTCCAGTGCTTCCAGGGAATCACTTACCTCCACCGCTGTCAGCCTGGTCTCATCTACTGGGATTCCTGCAAGTGCTGCAACTGGCCCTAAGCCAGATAAGCATCCTCAAGAAATTATAACATCTCATTGAACATTCATACCCAGAGCTGTATGTTAGAGAAATCTGTCCAAAGTGTCCATTACTGCTTAACCTCAAGAGTGCTGCTCAAGAGCCCAAAATAAATCAGTGATAAAATCTCATTGTGTCTGACTCAGTTCTGAAGACATTAGAACGCTTTTGAACAAATGCAACAAATATGATCAATATCACAATATTATATCACTTTAAAAGACAATTTGTGTAATCCAACTAAGGTATGACAAAATGTTTAACACAAGACAGTCGTTGCACTTTGGTGGCAATTTGAAACATTGTTGTGTCAAGATTAGCTTTAAAAAAGACATATTGCTAAGCGGTTGAATATTAGACCGCTTAGCAAGATAATCTGTTAGCAGCAATAACACAGGCTGGACTTTCTACTGTGTAGAATCAAGGTGATTAATAAATTTTTTTCTTCATCAAAAAAATTCTGTGGAAATTAGCCTCTTGAAAATAGCTGTTTTGAAATTAGAGAACAAAGCATAGATCTAGACCTAACAGATCTGACCTCATGCATAGGCCACATTGTCACTGATACCAGATCTAGAATGGTTTTCAGTATCTCTAGTAGGCCCCAGATTATCTCTATGCTCTGCTGAAGCTTTACGTTGTCATTCATAAATGAGAGCTGCATTTAACATTTCTGTTAATGTTTGAAAATCCCACAAAGGCCACTGAAATAACTTAAAAAGCAATAATAGATACAAAATATCACATATTAATGACTAAAAATCACATGTTACTTATGAATTATTATTCAATTGAATCATTATAAACAATAAACTAATGATGAGGATACCTCTAAAAATACAACATAACTTGAACACAGGACCATGCTAAAGGCGTGTCCTCTAATTTGCATCACAGATGTTTTCAAGCTTGTAATCAGTTAGTTGGCCTATTTAAAAGAATGACAAGTAGTTAGTGTGTTACACTTTTTATATTTATCAATATATATACCCAGGGGTGATTCTAGGATCTGACCTTTAGGGCTGCTGAGCCCCCAGCAGGGCTAAGACCCATGAGAAGATATTCGTTTGTGCAGTTTTCTGAATCTAACTGCTTATTTACATACATTCACAAACAAAATTAAGAGACATGTTGTCAGTAATTCATAGAATAAATGTGGTATTCTCATTTGTAATGTAATTATATTAGTTGTGTTACCACTCCCACGCCACTAGAGGCAGTATCAGGCCCAAAAGATGCGACTATGGAGCAGATTTAGAAGAACAGAATTTGGTAAAAACTGTGAGCTGCGCTGAAGTAAATAAAAGAGAAAAGTTCAAATACATGGTGAGAATGAAAATACTTCCTAAACATGAAGATATATCACAGATTTCAAAAGAAAATTAAAACAGGAGACCTTGGATAATGTAAGAAATAGCGCCCCCTTCACTTCCGGAGTGCAAAGGTCCCGTTTCCATATAAGGTATGAGACTGACAGTGGTCCGTCCCCGCCCCTTTCTGGTTGCTGCAGCGAGCTCCTTCTCTCTCTTAGAAGCTTCTTAGTAATGTCAGGTTTTGGGAGAGGGGCCCTTTAATCCTTTTATGTTCTGTGCTTTCAAATTATCCACAATGTACGTTGTAAAGCGGTACATCATAAAGAGAAAATGTTTTTAAATTTCAGTGCCTGTCTCAGTCTTACTAATTAACCCACCTAACTCTGTTTGTGTTTCACATGCATAGCTCGGAGGACAATGCTTTCTGGAGACGCGTCCAGGCAGGACGCATCTCTGATTGTCCAACTTTGCAAAGTAAAACAGCTTTTCTTATCTGCTTTCATTTAGAGAGGAACCAATCGATTTTTATTTATTTATTTTTTGGCCAATTGCTGATACTTGGGGTTGAAAACGCTGAACAGAAATGTATTGAAAATCTCTTGTCTTTCTTATCGTTTGTGGTTATTAAGCTTTTGTTCAAATAGATGCAACATAAAATTTTATGTAAAAGAGAACATCTTTAAAATGCGTTAATATTTTAACATCTTTTTAGGAATGCACGATATATCAGCACTGACATCAGTTTTGGCTGATGTTTTGTATTTTTTAACATATGGATATTGGTCTGATAAAACTGGACTGATAAGTTTTCCAACAAATATTAATTTCCATCAGGCTCCTTTTTGTTTATATAGGTGGGGGCGGGGGGTTGGTCATGTGACTGTGACGCAGCAAAGGATTGTGGGGAGATAAGCTGAAGC
The DNA here is from genome assembly GCA_903066825.1 of Alfaro cultratus. Lineage (NCBI taxonomy): Eukaryota > Metazoa > Chordata > Actinopteri > Cyprinodontiformes > Poeciliidae > Alfaro > Alfaro cultratus. The sequence continues at coordinate 1,779 of CAEFZX010011713.1, read as the reverse complement.
AGAGAAGTAGTGATGAAGTCAGCAGTGTGGTCGTTTCCTTCAAGGTGACAAAAAGGTAGTAAAATACAGATAGTATCTTAAATATTGATTATCTGCCACAACAGCAATATTGATAACACATATCGGCATCAGCTCAAGTTTTCAAATTGGTGCATCCCTACATCTTTTATTAGTAATTGGTGTTTAGAGATGTCACAGAAAATCTGTCTTACATTTAAAACATCCTCTCTGTTCTTACTCTATAACTTCTGTTTCAAACACCTCACAAATCCTGAAAATAGTTTATTCTCGCAGTAACAGCAAGAGGTGGTAGCCATTTTGAATGTTGTGTTCACTGATTCAGATAACAGGGTCCCGGCCGGTTTTTCAGTGCATCTTTACTTTTCAGCATTACTCTTCTACCATCATTATCCTTCTGTCCTCGCTACATTTTTCCCAACCTGGGAAGGAAGGAGCCGGTGTTTATGACTTTGTAGGAGTGAGTAGCAAAAGCCTTTATTGCAGAACTAAAATTAGAAGAGAAACTCAAAATGATAAACACCCCGCTTGGTAATTTTGGTTTGTCTTAACGATTTTAGAAGATCTTGTGATATAAAAACACCACAATATGTTTTTGTAAATGTGAGGTTTGTCTTGTGACCTTTGCTTGATAAAGGTTAAGTCTTAAATAGGAATTTATTGTTATTATTATTATTAGTTTAGGTTGAAAGTCTGTCAAGAATGTTTGGGACTCTTATTTTGAAGTTGAAAAGGAAAACTTGTTGCTTTGATGTGTTTTTATTCACACATTCTGCTCACATTGCACATAAATCTGGCTGACAGCCCTCGTTACAACAGCATGACTTTTATGGCATGAGCCCTGCTGCACAATTAGACAAACCTAGTTACAGTGGACCTTAGAGGGACCTATCTGTGGATTTTTCGGTGGAACGTAACCAATGTTCCCTCTAATTTTTTATGTGTCTGGGCATGCACACAAGCTCCCTGAGTACACTGAGGATCACTGTGAGCAACATCAGGTGTGCGCACTCAGGGGCGCAACTACATATTTTTGAGGTGGATGCGAACATGTCACCGCCGACCCCTCTGCCCCCCAACATAAACTTGTACAATTGAGCCAAAGAGCCACTTCTGTTAGCCTGTGTCTAGAACCGCCTCTGGGCTGCAGGTCTGAGGCATTTTGTTAGCATGTTTTCTATCATTCTTATAGCTTGATAGGAAGCCTGATCCAAACTGGTAACCCATATTAATAAAATTTATATTATTTTTTGTTCTCAGGAAATGATTGAGGGATGAAGAGACTGATGTCTGGTTCTTTAGGTTCTGACGGGTCTGCGGTTCCTCTCCTGATCCATTCTGTCTGATATCACACAGATATCACTAAAATTTCACTGGGCGTCACTGAATATCGCTGACACACTATTTTAATGCCCCTATTAAACTTCACTGTAACTGTTTAGCCTGGAATGTGTGTCTTCCCATTACCGTCTGTAATTTTGCCAGAGGTTTTAAGGACGGTTTAGTATCTGGTGGACATTTTAAAAAGATGCGGGTTGATAGTAGCTCACTGCGGCTGCGCAGTGTCCGTCTCTAGGCAACCGTGACAACAGCGTCAGTTCGTGGGGGGAGGGGGGGTCCTGTTTAGGTCCCGCAACGACAATTTAGCTGACCTTAATATTTCCAGTGTTTTGTTTCGGTCATTACTATTACACTTATTGTTGAGATGTGTGATAGTTTGTCTATCAGACATTTATAGCAATACGGAATAAATCGCGTCCC